>JACXGK010001380.1:60245-71293 GCA_016801125.1 Novumbra hubbsi | reverse complement strand
CCCCCCCCCCCCCCCCCCCCCCCCCCCCCCCCACACACACACACATACACACCATCCCACACTTCCCCATCCCCTTAACAGTGAGCCTTTTGAACTTCTTTCCCATCATCATGTAAAATATGCATGGCAGAACTTCTTAACTCATTAGTGTGTTTCTCTCCCTTCCTGCATCAGGGATTTCAGGCAGGTTACTAACCCCCCAACGCGTTTACACCCAGCAACTTATCTGTCCTCCAAACCTTTTAGCCCCGCCGGAAGGACGATGAGCGTGGTAGCACCGGACTGTCCATTTGTTTTTATACGTGGATGTAATAACCATGTGCTCATTCACATTAAGACACTCATAATGTGTCCTTCCTCATCACATTCACAGAACCAGTTATCATACGGTACCATAAGACTGTCAGAAATCGTCCACACTCTCTTGGGGCCACGCCTCAATTAGAGGTCCGGTTGGGTTTCCAAAATGAGTGGAGAGGAGAACAGCTGAAACCCTTTGGACCGGATCTAAGATTCAAAGGACCCTCCCCCCGTTTCCATTGGTGCTTTGTGTTGCGTTCGTCACCAGTTTTAGACCAGGCAGGACACGTTTCCTTATACAATATGTATGCGTTGAGATGGAGAAAATTTGGTATTCAGAGCAGAGCTGATAATCCTCTATTTTTTTCACTCTTGCAGTCTACTCTACAGAGTAATTCTGAGCCTAACCCGTTCACCAAAACCATCGTCTTTTAGAACCATGACACAGCCAGAAGAAGCACTAAAGATTAAGGATGGATATTTGAATCACATTCGGAAGCAATGGACTAACTGTGTCAAGAGACATTGTTATATTTACATGAATCGTTAAGAAGGCACGTTATACGGCTAGACTGTTTTGCATTCTGCATGATAAATGATTTTTTTTTAATTATTGAGATGGAGAAGAGATGGGAGGTGGACATGAGATATTTACCATGTCCACGTGATGATGGCAAATAACATATGCGGCCGGCCTAGCTAAGATTGGATAAGAAAAAGACCATTATGGGCAATGTATAATCAGTAGTCCGGCTCAGGATATGACTTGAGACAGGCTGGCCTAGCAATGTCCATCAAACTGCTCAATGACTTGAGCTAAAGTGTTAATTTCCCTGCGTGTGTCGGTCTGTGTGTCTGTGGGCGTGAGTGCTTGCGTAGTACACACACACACACGCCGGGTCTCTGCCCCAATTTGAGGGAGATGAGTCGCGGTGGGCAATCTATGCTAGACAGATGTCAGGAGCTTATTACAGGGGAGAGCCATCAACCCCCAGGGCTGGTGGAAGGCTATGAATAAATTTATTACACTAATGCACTGACCTTATAACTGTAAGGGACATTCGACCATTCACACACCGTGGTCACGCTGCCAACTGATGCAATCGTCACTACAAGAAAATACTCAAAAAATCACCTCAGTGTTAAAAATGATCCCCCTCCCCCAAATGCAGATATTCTCAGCCCATCAACCAGCCACCACAGACAGGGTTGTTCCCCAAAAAATACCTCAATCTCGTCAAAGCATCCGACCCGGGACCGGATTCAGTACCGTACCCTGTTTTAAAGTAGTTCATCACCTGGAGTAGGCCATGTTGAATGTGAGCCTTGACTCCAGCTACCTCCCGCTCAGAAGGAGAGGCCCAGATCAGAGATCAAAATGCCAAGGCTGAAGGAGGATGGCTCAGGAGTTTCCACCACTAAACCAAGTGAATACAGAGCCAGGTCCAAGATGAGCCCAAGGGAACTGCCAGAGTCTAGAAGACCTTATGGGCCAAGCTGCGTAGGCAAAGCCAGGCCCACCCAGTTTTGTTATTTATTTTGAGGGCACAAATGTTAAAGGCTTTAGGACCACGCAGACACTTCAGAATAGGCCAGCAGCCAATTTGACTCGGCACCAGTGTGACGTGTTAAATTGGTTCAGTTCCCATGAATTACACTCTAGTTTTGGAACGGTTTTGGCAATTAGCAACTATGACCCCATATTGAAAACATAAGCTTATACGGTATCGGCCTTCTGTTTTACCACACCACTCACAAGTAGAGCCTGACCCGTAAGTACCTACTGTGCAGAAAGACAGCAAAGTAATGAGGAAAATAGACAAATTAAATTGGGATTTTCTGATTTGAAAAAGAGATTGTCTGACAAGAATTCCCTGATGATTTTCTTTATTTAAAACATGCAACTTATCTCTGATAGGACATATATCTCACAATTTAGGTTCCATTAGTTCCTGCTAAAGGCAGCCTTGGTAGTAATGGGGAAAGTCTTTGAGTCTGTCCTGGGTGGACGGGAGGACGTGAGGAGGCAGAGGGGAGAGGAAAGCCCAGACGATAGTAATCTGAGAGGTCTGCAGGAGAAGACCGAACATTACTGGATGCAGATTTATTGAAATTCTCAAACGTATGGAAACATATGGTATTATTCCATAAAGAAATGGCCAGTGTTTATGATCAAATACCATATTCATGTAACACACAGAGACACGGGAAGAAAAGGATTGTTACAATTGAGCCGTGAGTCTCTAAACGCTCCCAGAGACACCGGGATCCAGATGTTTTGACAAGTTTCTGAAGATCCTATGATTCTGTCTGACAGGTTGATAACCATTAGCTAGATTAAAGGCACCACTGGAGCTAAAAGGAACCGAAGAAATAAAATGTAGGGCAGATGTTTCCACCAACTGCCTCATACACATATACGCATAATAACAGCTGGACTGGTCCCGCATTGTTTCAGCATGAAATGTCGGCTCATCTGAATGTTTTAACCATTAGGCTATCCTCTGTCTCTCTCACACACACACACACACACACATGCAGGCGGACTCCTGCAGGGTTCTAATGCTAATGATCACACATTAGATGTGATGATCCCAGCTCATGCCAGGCTTGGCTACAACAAACTACGCTCACGAGTTTCTCGTAGGAGTGCAGATTGAAGTCATCCATTCGTCCGCGTCCGACGGGGACAGGCGGCAGGTCGTCCCCCGCTGACTGCGAGCATCGCAGCTGTACCCGGTGCATCCTCCATTATTGATGGACGCCGGTCGGTGTGCCTGACCACGTTTAAGTGTCTCCGTGGGGGCTCCTGCGGTCAACACCCACACACAAACGCCCCCTCCTGTCTCCTATCAAACCCGTGGACGGACGGACGGGAAGGCAGACAGGGGCAGGCGGATGAGACATCGACTCATTCTGTTGATCTACCGTGCTCCTACGTGATGTCATCGTGTCTGGGTTTATTGTGAGACCGAAGCCGTGACATGCGATGGCTTTAAGCCATGTTTTGGTGTGTTAATTTGTTAATGGAATCCATTACAGTTATTATTGAACTATAGGATTACCTAAACTCATGTCATGGATTACTTTTGGATCCCTTTCCTATTGAGAGACATTTATAACAGACAAGAAGGTGTATTGCCAATTTAACAAGATATATTGCAGGATCAGTTATGTTGCAGGTTTGATTTCATTCCATCGTTATGATGGGCTGCTTGGATTAAGTTAAATATGTTCTTGAAAAAGGATTCCAACTGAATAAATACCCCGTTGTTTTCCAGAATGTGATGTGTAAATGTATTATTTTGACCATAGTCCTGGATGAGCGATTGTTTTAATCTATGGGTGACCACATATTGTTCTCCTGGAATAGCTGCAACTTGGGCCTATTTTATATGTTGTTGTCCCTTAGATATCCCATTAATGAGCAAGTTTCTATTAGTTTGTTTGTAATCAACTAATAATCGGCAGCTTTGGTTACACTTTTAAATTCAATCATGTTCGTATTGCATATTTAACATATCATCTGTTACATTTAGACATGCGGAAACAAACCTTCACTACAAATTAAAAAGTACTCAACTACAACCAATAAGGCACAAACTAGTAATAGTTCTCAAATGTTTAACTACGATCCCCAAAATTGGGTCATTCAAACACACACATGCACACGTGAAAGGTTAAATAATGGTCCGACACCTTTCTCAGCGTACATGTGGCCTGGGATGTTTGGGACTATTTGCTAATGCATTTTGAAAATGCAAAAAAAACTGGATTTGTAGCTCAAAATAAATATTTTTAAACTGAAAAAATCAACTAGCGATAGTACTTCTCTGGAATGCAGGAGCAAGCGGATTTATACGGCATATCTGTACGTTGAGGATTCTGCAGGATTGCATGGAAATCAGGTTGTTATCGCTGGGGCACAAGCTAACATAATTTTGCTGCCCAAATATCACTATATATTCCAAGAATGTATCTTAGAATGCTTTGTGCCGTCATGAAATTAATTTTGAAGATTGTGCAATGTTGCAGCTATGTCCCTCCTCAATAGCTACTACTGAGGAGGTACATCAAGTAACAATAATTCAAGTAATAATATGTTAACACAATTGCAATTATTCCTCAATGTGCTTGTACTACATGTCCATGATTGTGGGCATGTGGTACAAACCCTATACTCTTCTACAGCTGCCCCAGTGAACTGCCCTGTAGACTCAGTGGATATGACAGGCTGAATAAATATACTGCAGGTAACTGCTAGAAGGCCAATCTACGCTGAGTCTACAGTACAGTTCACTGGAGCAATGGACACCCAGTGCAAACTTACACACGTACACGCTAAGCACATCGAAAAATAATCTGTCACAAACACTAACACAGAGCCACAGGAAAAACAACACTGGATGCAGGCCCGGACCGGTATGTTTATCAACAGCTACCGTTGACACCCTGTCTTCTCGCTGTACTTCCCACCTCCTAAAACATTGTCTTTGTTTCTCAGATGCCCACCTGCCACTGTCCTCTGTTGATTTTTCCGCACTGAAGCCTGAAGGGAAGGCTTCTCATCGCCGCCATGGAAAAGGCAGCTGCGTGAAGAGGCTTGTCACTTCCTGGGCTTTAGGGCAACAGAGACGCGCAGGCGTTGTGTATGGTAGCATGGTTTAGTAATCCTGAACGGCAGACGTACCAGGCGGCCAGACAGAGGGATTGACAGTCGGACAGATGGCTCGAACAGACAGACAGCCTCCCTTAATGGGACCGGGATGTCACTCAGCCGTCGGCAGCCTCCGATCCAACCACACATTAGCTGGGCCCACTGGGTCACCTGCTGAAACATCACATGTGCCTATTGCTGTTTCGAAACACTGCACATTGGCCCGGTTTGGATGTACAAGATGATCTATAAAATGTTTGGAATGGAGAGGTTGGTTTAAATAAAAGGCAGTAATGGCGAAGGATGGGAGGTGACAGGTAGATGGAACAGAAACATCTTGCTCAGGCCTGTGGAGGCAAAGTGTTAGTTAATGATCAGGCAGTGTCATCTGAAGCCCTTTAACCCTGCATGGCTTAATGAGATGTGTAAACGACATGTTGGGCATTATCCCGCCCCCTTCATTATCCCATCTCCTCTCAGGTGTGCCAGCTAATATCCTCTAATACTCGGAACAACGCATCCCATTGGGCAAGACTCCCCTTTATCCCGCCTCCACTCATTCTCTCTTGTGTGCTTACATTCGCCATCATGAATAGCAGTTCTGTAAAACAGAATAAATAGCAGATATGGCCGTGGCCTTGTTTCTTTACAAAAGAAGGCAGAGATAAGCCTGCTGTTGAGGTGGGATTGCAGGGAAGCAGCCCCCATTTCCTTTCACGTAGATATTGGCTCCATGTTAGGGTTTGAAAGGATAGCAGGGCCGGTGGGCTAAATTATTGATGGACCCCTGCAGGCCATTGGCCGTGTCCCATCTATTGTGACAAGGCTGTGTGGATATTGTGCGATCGCTTTGCAGCTTGAACTTAATAAGCTCGAACACACCGCATACAGCTACCCGCTCCGGAGGGGGCGCCATGAGAGAGATCGAGGGGAAGCGGGAGCGAGGGGATTGACGTAAGGGAAGGATGGGGATGGAAGGGGGAGGGTGGCGTGAAAGAGGGGAGGGGGGGGGGGGCTTTGTGCGGTCCTCTGATCTCACCCTCCAGACCTCCAAACAACAACACCAGCCTGAGTCTGACCCGCCCCCCCGGGGGCGGCGGTGTTGACGGCCTGTAAGCATCAGCCTATCAGCCTCCCGGGGAAGGCTGCCGCTACTCACACCGCCTTCCCGCCAGCGCCAGCTACGACGCTGATCACTCCAGTCTAAATGTTTCCTCCGTGATGATGAAGACCTGGCAGGCGGTCCTTCCCTGACGTCTGACAGACTCCAGCCTCATTAAAGCCCACTTACATTCCCTGCATACTGTACCCGTGGGTAGCACAGGCTTACAGAGTGGTGTTGTACATCCCCCGCCCCCCCTCCCCATGAGGGTGGCTATGATGGAGCAGGAAGTGGAAGCCGAACATTCACCAACAACACAGCGAGTCCTGTGGCAGCTCCAACCACCACTTTCTGTGAAGGTGTGCACTTCCTCTCCCCACCGACACAACCGCATCCTGTTTGGCTCCCAAACACACCCTTTCTCTCGTTTCCTTTCTCACCGTGACCCTGGGTGTTTCTTCCGCCACACCCCTCATTAGACCGGAGGACTTGCTCTGCTCGCGGAGCGTCGCTACCTTGGGACCGAAGGAGGGCTGCTGATTGACTCGCGGTCTTCCGCATTATTCTGTGACGTCTTTTGTTCATGCTATTCCGTTCTTCCGAGTTTTCCAGTGAGACCCGAGTGCCTTACAGTACCTTTCCACCACGGTGGGTGGTTTCGTTTTCCATGTGGCAACAACAGCCTGGAGCGATGCAGCTCTCCTGAGTGGAGACAAGCTGCAGTAGTTGCCACCTGCTCTTCACAGTTGGTCGGTGTCCCAAATGGCAACTCCCCCTGCGCTGTGCGTTGACCGGAGTCCCACTTCACCTAGACATGGAGTGCCCTGAGAAGGACACTATCTGCTTGTAAGGTTTTAGGGAGTCCTTCTCTCTGCCCGAGGCCTTACCTGCACCTTATGTATCCCGGGTGGTTAAACTCTCCTTCTCTTCCCCCCCATCTCTTATTCTATGTCTGTCCTACTCCCTCACGGTTTCTCTCGGTTTTCTTATGAAAAGTCTCTGTTGACTGTTCGCGTTTGTCAGTGAAAACCGCTCAATGTGACTGCTATCAATTCTGTATAGTTAACTATAATGAATCCAGAATCCAGGTCGACAGTTAAAATATTGCTTTTAAAAGGCGGGTGGCCAAGAAAGGCACAATACCAATTAAATGCACTGTACGTTTTTTCTGGTAAATGATACGTTCTTTGAAAGGTCTGATACACAGTATTTTAGTTAAAATAGAACATGCTACGTGGCGTCAAGTTAGATTGTTCTGCTGTTTGAAAACACCACAGCAGAGATGATTAACAGGGGCCCTGTTTAGTCATGGAGGTGTTCCATACATACACACACACAACATCCCCATAAATTAAAATCCAGGGAGGTCTGGAGGTGTGTCTGTTCAGCCACAGGGGGGGAGAGTGTAGACCTGCCAGTATTTCCGTGAGGAGTGAGACCCACCACACTAAACCCAAACCTCCCACAAGGCTCTGGGTCACCCCAGAACAAACACACACACACACAGGCGTACACACAAGAAAACACAATCTCATTTAGACCTCCCTCACAAAAACCACACACACACACACACACAGACACACATTCTCAGGTACCCACATATACAGGGATGCACATACACACGCACAAACACACACACAAGCAGTCATTTACACCCAGCATGTCCTCTGTCTGTGTGTGGACCTCCTCTGACTACGATTAATGAGACGTTTCCCAGAAAGCCTCTATTGCAGAGGAAGGGTACACCATGGGAAAAGTAGCATTGATCCAATTGTGAAATGTCTGAGAACACAGGCAGAAGTATTTACTAGCGTATTTACTGTAATGGCTAGACAGCGAGAGTAGCACTTTTCGTATCTCAACTGGAGAGCAATACAGATTATTGCTCTCTTGTTCATTTCACCTGCCGAGATTGGAAATGTTTTAGCGTCTCACATTCTTTTCATAATTTGACATTTGGATTATATAGCAACTGAAATTTGAAAAGAAAACTTGGAAAAAGACCTTACGAGTTTTGGTAAAATATATATTTTTTATTTATTTATTCATACAATGTATGAATGTTCAGTATTGAATAATCTATAAACATCTGATCCATTTTGCTCTTTCACTGTGTAAAATTAATATTTTTTTGATGAACTCGATAACACAAAATACTCAATTTACATTTTCTTTTTCATTTGTATTCTTCTAGAATCTGCTAAACATCTACAAGTAAACCATACGGTATGCAGATGCTAAACGTCTACATATAAGCCATATGGTATGCAGATGCTAAACGTCTACATATAAACCATATGGTATGCAGATGCTAAACGTCTACATATAAACCATATGGTAAGCAGATGCTAAACGTCTACATATAAACCATATGGTATGCAGATGCTAAACGTCTACATATAAACCATACGGTATGCAGATGCTAAACATCTACATATAAACCATATGGTAAGCAGATGCTAAACGTCTACATATAAGCCATATGGTATGCAGATGCTAAACGTCTACATATAAACCATATGGTATGCAGATGCTAAACGTCTACATATAAACCATATGGTAAGCAGATGCTAAACGTCTACATATAAACCATAGGTTATGCAGATGGAGATCAGACACACATCAATTTCCATCTCTGAATGAGTTGAATAAAACTCAACCATAGTGGATGTAGCATGGATCGTGACCATGAGTGCAAACTGTATGTACGATTACCTCCCAAATGAAACAACATTCCCTTTTTCGTGCACTACGTTTGACCAGAGCCATATAAGCCTAAGTCAAAAGTAGTGCACTAAATAGAGGACCGAGCTCCATTGGGGATGTTAGCATACTCTTTTACTCACATTGACATGACCAAAATCTCCATGCATTAGGGGAAACTAGGGGAGTGTGTAACAGGGTGAACTGCCCCGGTCTCCCCTACTCCAACCATTACAGGGACAAAAGAGTGACATTATTCCAGTTCATAATGTGATTGCTTGTATTACCAGAGTTCACCTGCTAAATACAAGGGCCATTATGTGTTACTGTAATTACTTTAGAACAATATGGGGACATTGAGACATAACAACTGAAGGATCAATTCTTAAGCAAAAATGCAACTATGTTTTAATAAGGGACCAGTAGAATCCCCTCATCTCCAAATATAGCCCATTACGTTTTACCTAAGCCCTGGTCAGAATTAGTAGGGAAACAGGGTGCCATACAGGACACAGAATCAGCCTTATACTCCAAAGAGGATAAATGGCTTTGAAGTAACCACCACACTCAAGGGTGTGGCCAGGTACACCTCAAAATGATAACTACAGACAGTTCCTCCCTTGCATATCCAGAATTCAAGTAGAAAGATACACAACAACAAAGAAGCACTGAAAAAGAGGAGAACAACAACAACAGGAAAAGAACAACAGACAGTTGCTCAAGCTTGCGTGTTGCTAGGTAGCTTGATATCTGAGCTCCGTACCCCGGAAGAAAACAAACACATTTTTGGCAAGCAGTTGAGGAAAACTGAGATCCAACATGGAACAATAAAAAAAACAAATGTTAGAATGAAAAGAGACAAACTGTATCACCAGACCATTGTGACGTCTGACTGGGATCACGGTCATGATCGGAGGCGTATCCCTTAATCCTGCTTGGCCATTCCCTGCATGGGACACTACTTTAGACCGAGGCCAGACTGCATTGGTATAGTGCTCTTTTAGCAGTAGAGTACTGTCTATCTGGTGCCAGCCAATCTATCTGTAGTGATAGTTACGTTTCAGAGCGCTGTGTTTGTTCAGTCAAATGAACCTCCACGCTCTTTATCAGGCATGCGTGTAGGGAAGGGAACGCATGCACACTCTGAGAGTGTCTCTTGTCTCTTCAACAACCCGTAAGTCAGATTTGACTGGGATTTTGTACAGCCTTTGAAGGCTATGAGCCAGCAGTGCTTTGTGTAGGGACCAGGAGCAGGAACCCCAATCGATGGGCCTTAGTGACGTTATCCCATTAGCATCATGTCAACATGTGGTCCTATCTATATGCTGTGGTCAGAAATAGGCCTCTGATGGATGGCCCATTCATAAGAACAGACTGTCAGAGATCTCCGAGAGGAAGGCCAGACGTATACTTTAACCATGTCTGAGAAGCAATTAGGCCTATTGATCCACCGGGTATTGAGTGGAGAGGGCATTAGATCAGCTGGTTAAACCAATGGGACTGAAGGATAATGGTATGTGGATGGGGGTAACCGGCGGTAACTGGAAGCACCTCAATTCAATGAAACTCCATGTTGGAGCGGGCAGGAATATTAAAGGTGAATGCTGGTAAAACGTAAGCGCGATGTAGAAGGTTTGAGGGTGTCGTTTAAATAGGAAAGCAATCATGAATGTTTAAATGTTCAGTGTGCACGTGAAACAGGTTTCCATTTATGTTCTGTGAACACTCTCTACCTGTGAAAACAGCGCCCTCTTCAATATACCCAAATGTGTTTTTTCAATCAGCATTTATTACATTTTACCTCCACTGAGTAGACGAGGGGCCGTTAAGGGACGAGTAAATACAAATTAAATTAGATGTGGAATGTAAAAAAAACAAAGTGGGTCAGATGTTATGCACGTACAATATGGTTAGGCAGCTTAGTGAATTAATTGCTTAGAAATAAAATAAATTATTATAAAATAGATTTCTGTACATTTTACATATATATAGCAACTTCTACCACGTTCTTCTTGCTATTCAATGAATTACGGAGAAACAGAACCATGTGTCCTCTCGACTCCGCATCCATCAATCCCAGCCAAAGTTATGTCCGGTCATCTGGTAAAACTTCATGTTGAAAGGCCTGTAGAAGTCCCGTAACCTCTGCACTACCTCCGGGTGGATGTTGGGGTGGGTCCGCCCTTTGGTTTTGCCCAGACAGTGGGGCTTGCTGCTGCCCTCAGCCTTCTTGAGGCAGGGGAAGCCCTTGGTCTGGTTGAAGTAGAAGTGTTTGTCTGTGATGAT
>JACXGK010001380.1:0-50652 GCA_016801125.1 Novumbra hubbsi | reverse complement strand
TTGTGTGTCTGTCTGTGTGTGTGTGTGTGTTTCTCCTCTATTAGTGACAGACGGTACAGCTGGGGTGTGGGTTAATGGTTTACAAACAACCTGTCCCTCTGGCTAACATATAATTAGCCACGTTGTGAAGCAATAGGAACAGTAGCGACAATGAAACTGTTCATTTGTGAGGGACAGATTGACAGCAGTGTTGTCGGTCCGCTGGTTCCTCGGGCAATTCTAAAGCTCCATCTTGGATGACAGCCTAGATATTGTCTGCCTGGGTATCTCGGCGCATCCCGACGACAGGATAATTGCCATTAAGTACAGTGAGCGAGCCGGGGCCCATGTTGTTAACCCCTTCGCATGCTGTGAACTAGCGGTTATCGTACAGAGTCGATGTCATTGCTGGAGCACGGTTTCAGGGGTTTGATTATTTCTTTTGGGTTTGTCGGATGACCGGCAGAAGCCTGCTGACAAAGGTTCTCTCTTTTTATCGCCCTCCGCGGCCTCTCGCAAGGGCCTCACGGTGTGTAGAGAAACAAGATCCTCTCCCAGCACCAGAAAGACAAGCCGTTTCATGGAAAAGGAGGAAAAAAAGCGAATTTGAAAGAGACATTGGAGAAATAGGCTCAGCCAGCAAAATATGTGTAGGTCATGGCCAACCCCGCTTTAGCGTTTGTTAATGGATTTATCTTAAAGCTAAACAGTTCTTCAGTCTGTCTCCCTGCAATCTTGCTGTTCGATTCCATGTTCTGTCCGGCAGGATATTCAGGGAGTTGCCTCACTATATAATAGGGTATTAGTCAATTGTTTTATGACCTTTAAGTCTTGGCTGTATCTTGTTTGTGTGCATTTCTTCAACACATAACACCAACGGTTTGTTGGAGATTTGCCAAGGTAATGGGCCTGCTGGGTAAAGGGACATACTTCCATCTGGGACTTCTTCACAAGTTGCCTAAGCAATAATCACTACTCTTCCCCCGGGCTACTCACTTATGGAAAACACCTTCAAACGACAGTCAGTCCAATTGCACGCACAGACGTCCAGGTCAAAATGACTTCTCTGAAAATGTTGGTTAGGAACCTATATTCAGTTAAAAGTTCAGGAACACAGAAAGAAAATAAGCAAAAAAGATGAAGACCATATTGAGAGAGAGAGTAAGAGCGAGAAACAGAGAGCAGGAGAGGCGAGGCGAGGCGTGAGAGTGAGACTGAAAGAGATACAGATACTGACAAACAGAGTGAAACAGAGAGAGAGAAATTGGAAACAGTCAATAAGTGTTTGGGCCCTGGCTTTAGGTGGATGGGTTGCCTTGGAGAAGAGCTGTTGTCACTCTAAGGATTATTCACTCCTGTGAGTACAGAAGGAGGAGAAACCGGGGAGAGGGAGAGAGGGACCAGAGATACGGAGAGGAATGAGACAGAGATGAGAAGGAGGAGCAGAGAGCGAGAGAGGTACAGGAAGTAGAGAGAAAAGACACGAAAACAGAAGGAGAGAAAGAAGCGAAAAGTGAGGGAAAGGGAGAGGGAAAACAGAGTGAGACACCAGTCCCTCTGGGTTTCTAATGAGCTGTGCTCTTTTATGGCTGAGGGTGAATAGAACACCCCAGGGGTTTCCTAGCCCTGCTACCTAACTGTCACTTTCCCCCTCACAGCTCCACACACTCCCTAATAGTTACCTCCGGGACTTAATACCTGTAACTTAGGGTGGGGGCTAGGGGGGGTATTTCCGATTCTAAATGTTATTATAAATGCATTTCAGAAGCCAAGCTCAAACCTAAGTAAAGGAGTCTAAGAAGTGTCATTTGGCACGGTCGAACTACATTGTACATTGTATGGCACGGTATACATCTGTATAGATTTTCATAAGAAACATTTTTGGGTGGCAGGAAAAGGGTTAAAGTTTGACTCTCAATGGCTTCTCAATGCCCCCACCCTTATCGCCCCGCCAGCAACACTCGCTCGTCTCGGGATGTCCGGAAAAAGCTTGGCAAACTCCACAAAACACTGACCGGTCGTACAACTTCAACTACAAGCCCCCGGGCTCGTTCTAATATGCCAAACAGTGTTTATTTAGCAGCAATGAACGATCGTTAACTCAGGAGGGAGCAGGCCGGGTGTTGCAGGGACATGTGTTCCCACATCCAAATGATCACCCCGGTAAATAGGGCCAGAAACGGCCGTGGCACAGAAGAACGGACTGGGCACAAGGTGATGTGTGGCTCCCTAGTCTTGCTTTGAGGGGTGTGGGGTTACATGAATGATTCATCAGACAGACGTGTGTCTCATCTCTTCCTCCATGAGGGGTAAAAGTATTCTGAGTTTCTAAAACGTTATTTTCTTGGTGTGTGTGTGTGTGTGTCACCGAGTTCCTGTCCGTGTCCATTATTTACCGTTCCGGCAGGAGGTTCCTGTCTGCGGTGACCATCTTTCCCCTTCTGTTCTCTGTAGTGCTGAATAGGCCCCTCACAGAGCCACTGAGCTGCCATAGTGCTGCGCAAACTAGATGCCCTGCCCGTACTCCCCAGGATACCCCTGCTCAATTAGCCAACGGTAATTAGGGGATGAAGCTACCTTCTTTCAGTAAAAAAAAAGAAAATAATGCACCTCGGCCTTATCCACTCTCGTCCCTTCCCTCCGCCGGCTATGCCAGCTTAGACACCGGGGTGCGAGGGCCTATTCTCCCCTCACTGCGCAGACCAAAGTGACCAGAGGGCCCCTCGTGGTCGCTGAGGCCTGCAATGAGGCCTGCCCAGGACGGGGGGGGGGGGACTCCATGACGTGACGCTATTCGTATTTACCAGCAGGCAAAGCGCACAGCTGGAGAATGGAGAAACGGGGGTTCATAAAAGAGTAGATGGGTTGTTTTGGGGTGGTGGGAGGGAGAATTAACCAGGTGTGAAGGGGGGTTGACGGTTGAGGTCTGTCCACAAAGGAACGAATCTGCTCTCATGTGGGACCAACGCGGAAGATTACCCAACACAGAGGAATGGTTTTCTCAAAACTTTTTTTTTCCAAACACTGCTTTTTGAGGAGGGGATGTCAACCTGCTGTCATCTGTACGGTTGGCTGGTCGGTCATGTTGGCCCCCGGAGGAGCAGATCTGTGGAAGGAGGAAGGGCCACGGCAAGGACTCAGGAAGCCATCCCAGCGCCAAAGTATCAGATCGTTTCAGAGTCAACATTCCTGTCAAGCTAAAACTGTCAGGTTTTCCTGTCAAGCTAATAGCAGCCGTTTCCAGTTTCAACTGAGATTTCAACTACTGCACTGTCAGTGACTTTATCAGACAATCCCTTACGGTGAATCCACTTCCTACTACACCGTGGGACTGACGGGTTCCTTAATTCCCTGTGTCAGTTTGTACATCAACATTCAACAAATCCGTTTTTTTCTGTAGTGACAGGGGATCATCTTTGCAGGTTAGGCATTAATCAACATAACTAACCACATTTCCCCGCACGGACCGGACGAGTGAAAAGACTGAATACCCAGTGGGACTTGTAGGTCCAGCAGCTTGTTCCTGGTCTGCAGATGGTCAGCACACAGTCTGTCAGTCAGCAGCAGAAACCCTGACCCCCAGTCAATGGCCCTTAACCCATCTACCACGCTTCACCTCCATCAGGCCTGACTAATCAATAGCCAGTAACTCTCTAAGGACCCGGGAACAGGGCCAGGAGTGTCATCTGTGTGCCTGTATGGTCACTGGGCCAGCGTGGTCTGATCGGTGTTTTGATTGGTTAGCATAGTACAATCATGGTTTTAAACAAATCAACTGACATCGTTCTGTATTTAGTTTCACATTCATTCCAGACTTGTTCCTTTGGGTCAAGTAAGTTGGAAGGTAGTGACACTGCCACCATAAAGCCTTTGTGCCATTCGACCTGCCTGTTAGTGGAAGCAGGGAGAGGTCAGAGGAGAGGAGAGTGTGTTGGGTCACCTATGTGGAAACAGGAGCACTCCTGCAGCGAGGAGATTAAAAGAAGAGGCATCCAGCTGGAACTCTCCTGGACACGGACAGCAGCATCTGTCTGGTCTCTGCAAGCGGGGGGGCTGAACAGGCCAGCCCACTGATAACTTCCAACTTCCGCAACCATCTCCTTCCGCAACCATAGCCCTTCTTAAGCACCCCTTTTTAACAATGCTCCACTGGTCCCTTTGTTGGGGAGGAGCTTCTAAGCAGGCCGTAGCTGGCTAACCAAAGCTGCCATTAAGTCCATTTAATTATTTGGTTCTTTATCACAGGGTGAAGGGATTCCAAGGTTCAACGGTCCACAAAGACAATGTGCTCAGTGATGGCGCCATTTCAGTCCAACCCGTCAACAGAAGACTAAAGCATAACCGCTGATCAATCACTGTAAACAAAAGATGCCAGATTAAGTAGGTGTGGCTGAGAACGTCCACTCACATTGGTCTTCTCTCGGTGTTGCAATAATTGACTACGAGTAAATTGGTATGTAGATTGACTTTATGTCATTGTATAAAGTCCCTGTAAGTAAACGCAATCCTTATAACATAACATTATGTCATGCATGGCCAGTATTTATGCCACACCAACTTTGCACAGTAGCTTCGTTGCTGTGAGCATGTCCCAGAGACACACCGACATTCCCCTTGATCCCTAATATGTTACAATCCAAGTGACAGATCGCAAGTACCACAAGCACAATCATTAACCACATCATTTAAAATCAACAAAGGAGTGAACATCTCTCCCAGTGTTCAGTTCAAGGCGCAAAACCATTTTCTTTTCTAGACAAAAAGCAGTACTGCCAAATACTCAAGGGAAACTTTTGTTCAAACAAAACTCAACTATTCTCTCTTTTGTTCAAACAAGGGCTCAACAATTCTCTTTCTAACGGCAAGAAGCCGAGGAGAACCTAATGATAAGGAATGCGGTTAGCAAGCACGATGTAGCTTGATTGTTCCCCCGTTGTTCACACACGTGATGGACTCCATATCAAAAGCATTAAAGTTTGAAGGCGCCTCGCAACCCTAAGCGTTCGAAGCAACTTGTCAAACGATTCCAACCATTTGAGGGAGGAGCAGGCCAAGAGCACAGTGCTGCACAGATCTGACAGGCGGCAGAGACGAGAGCCCATGACACGACAGCAGAATGCAGAACCAGTAATTATATATCAAAGCCCATTCATGACCAATGCATATGAAAAATGAACAGGGAAAGGGCGACACTACCGCCACAGACGGACAGAACAAAAGGGGTTGGCAGTCATGTAGACGAATAGCCTAAGTTGGAAACCAAATGTACATTTAATACGGACGATCAAAGGAAACCTTTAACATGACAGACGCAACAGGGAGTTAGGCCAAGTGAAAAGTGTAAAGGATCATTGTCAGCAGCTAACAAAAACAGTCCAAGTGAACAGATCAGGCAACTCATTGGCATTCCCACCACATCGTGGCAGGTGCTAACAGAACCTGAGGAACGAATGCAGCCGAATTCACATCATAGACATAGCTATTATCATTCTAGAATAGACACGAAACATCCCAAGATGCGACAAAAGGTCAGCCTGTTTGGTTTGGTAGATGCTCCTCCATGGTTTTCCCATGCTTTGATACTTTTGAACTGATCTGCACAGTAGATTTGTTAGCTACCAAGCCAGATCATTTATGGTGGAATGAATCCATTCATTCGCGAAATTAAGGGCCAATATACCGACATTTCAAACAAACTTTCCATTCACTGCATTTCAATCAACAGCCATGCATTTTTTTTAAACAATGCAGCAAAGTAGTCCATTGGTAACACTCCCCACACCATGCATATATGAAGCTCCCTGTCAGAGAACAGGGTTCCTAGTCTTTCACTATTAATAACATGCCGAGAATTGTTTTTCCTAAAATATGCAAGAATCTGTGTCCACTCACTTTCAAAGAAAAATAGCTACAAAACTATTTGAAATCAATTTCTGGAATTACCTGACAAGGTTAGATGCTAACAATCTTTTAATAACAAAATGTCTGCTAAATGGAATGATTCACTTTATCTTCTCCCTCCTTCACCATTCTCCCTCCCCCCCCCCCCCCTCACCATTCTCTCTCCCTAGATGTGTGTCTGTGGGCTCGCAGAGACAAATGGTGCAAAGTAGCAGGAGTTGAGAAGTGTATTGCACAGTAATATTACATTAAGGCATTGAACAATCGTTTTAGGATGTTGCTTAAGACTTCAAACCTCTCCACGTCATCCAACAATTAACCACAACTTAACTCCTTCATGATATTACCCATTACTTGTCATCATTTCAATAATGTATCATAACTGTCATTTGAAACCTCTCTTACTCTATGTCTGCTTTGTATATAGAGTCTGTGGTCTCTTACTCGACACTAATGGGAAAGTGAAATTCATCGAGAAGAATGCCTGGAGAATCCCACTAAAGACGTTAAGCCAGCTGGTTTGCTCTCAGTAGGGTTTAGGTCAGGTTGACTGGCCCTGTTTTTCATTCAAACACCCATCCTGGGAGTTTCACAGCTTAAAGTTACCCAAAGTGGGACAGACAACAACCACATTTGTGAGGCTTTTTATTCTCCAGTAAAAACACAAGTGAAATTTTAGAGTGGCATTGCATGTCTGTGAATAACTGGATAAGAAGGAATTGTTCAAACAAACTTTTCGTTCAGTACAACTATGTTGTTTGTGAAGCATTAGTTGTATCCATATAAAATTATGCTATTGTTCAATAATAGTGCACAACAAAAGGTCTAAAGGAAAATTGGCTGGAGGGTACAAATTGTGGAGATGATTTTAGGTATATCCGGAGGCCTATGAAAAGCCTTTAGAATACAAAATAAAGAACAGTCCCGCTCTACCGATATTTGCCTAACAATCAGAGAGCCATTTTCAACGCCGATGCATTTTGTTCATTTTATCGGTTCCTGGATTCACACACCGGGCACTCCAAACCGCAGCGGAGGCGTAATGTTTCCACAGTAAACAGCGCTCACAGAGCGGGTTTGCAACATCGACCCGAAATAATCCACTACAGCCGTTGTCTGCATTATCGTTATCACACTGACCAATGTTCACTATTCCCCGTGTTTGTTCGTTCGTTCCAGATAACTCAAGGATTATGAGGAAATGCGGTTAATGGAATATGAAAACGTGTAATGATATACCTAGCGCCCAACATTGTGCACAGTTTAACAAATGGGGCAAAGCTACCGCTAACAAATGAAATTCAAAAGTAGCCTAAAAGATGAATCTGAATAATAATTTGGACGAGACAGCGTTTTTAATTTGAATCAAATCCATGTAACCTTCTTCGAAAACCAAGGTTTCTCATTGATTTGTTTTCTTCCATTTCACATGCTCTAGGTCTACTTTTGTTAGGGGCCCTCAACCGCTTCGCATATTTAACGACCCGGCTCTTCACACACTGCAGCAAATCCGGTTATTCTGAGGGGCATGCAATCCAGAAGTCTTTTTTTATCAACTTGTCAGATGAGCTATTAGTTCTGCTCGGCGTCAGGGACAAGTGAGGGTGAAACTCGTACTAAACTAAAGCAATGTCGCTGGGGTTAAGACAATAAGGAATTCAACCACTATACATAGGCCTATGTCTAATTTGCTGGAGCGTCTTCGGGTGTTTTTGAATACATTTTAATCAGATATTAGCCTAAAGTGATTTACAAAAAATATAGAAATCCATTTAATAACTAAGTGGTTTGAATATATTTAATACTTAAGTACAAAGTGAGAATATAGACTTGGAACACATTTTGATTTGATGCGAGTTAACATTGGCCGGCCGTATTCAACTTCAGGCCTATTGAATACGACGTCTAAATTATATTATTTAACCAAATGCGCTCTTCCGGGCTAAATCCAAAGAAAGGTTTTGGCCTGAATGTGTATTTTAAGTCTCACGTGCTTTGCTCGCTGTTTATAATGAATTATTTTGCATGAAGCATTAAGGACAGGGATGGTGGTTATGAAATACATTTCCCAATATCGATCATGCTCACATAATTCTGATGCATCGTTTTGGTATTAAGTATTAGTATTATTCAGTTTAGTCTAATTCTGGTGTATAACCTACGTTTTTCGTAGTACTGCAATATCTTATTTAGTCTAATATAGCCCAAGTCCTACTCATTAGCTGTGGTAACATTTACATCACTTGCATAGATTATTTAGCAACCCCAATAAGTCTGACAAGTTTTGGTTTCAATGTTTTTCTCAAATGAGCTCAGTGCTAATGTGTTGTAGAACACTGTTCTTTTTGCGTGCATCTGTATTGAAGAACTGCGCCCAATCTACAAGTCGTCAAGCAAAACATTATTAATTTTAAAATAGCAACTAGTCGGAATAAAAATGCATTTACGTTACTATAAAAGTTTAAAATATAAGCAATTATAAATGATAATCAAGGACATTATTTCCATTATGATAATATCCAAACCATTAAATGATCAACAATATGCAAAAGACCGGACCTTTTTAGATAAGGAAAACACCTAGGACTATGTGAAAATATTTATATTCATGTTTCAAATGAGTTATATGTTACGTATTTTCCAAATTATGATTGATCTAATCTAATCTAAAAGTACTAAAAAGTAAACTGTCAACTTGCAGTGCAGTACTGTGTCCAATAGAGACCACTGCACCACGTGTAAACGGCCCATATGAGACATGCATGTTCACTCAGGCACATCGCATCTTACTAACAGATGAACTGAGAAATATGAATACATTTCTTCCCACTAAGCTAATATGATGGGAGTTCAGATTTGCACACATATTGACAAAATTCAATGAATTATTTAAAAAAACATGTATACTTAAGGCAATGTATTCTATGGAAATAATCCTATATGGTCAATTACATTATCTATCAGCTAAACAATCATTCGTAATAAACTTAACTAAAACATGTGTATTTATTTTCATTAGGTATTATGGAGTAATATTACTTCCACAAGTATTAAATCCAAGCCAATAGTTAGCATATACTCAGACTTCACCATCATATGCTCCGTCAATACAATCAAATCCTTTACAGTAAAGTATTTCATTATATGCAATAGCTTTTTAATAATAAGATGAAAATGCTGTCTTTGAAATTATGCTACAAACTACTACAAGTGTTGTAAAATTTTAATACATGTAGTTATACTCTATTATCCTTTAATATTAATTAAATTACCACGAAGCTAAGAAACCCCCCATTGTTACATTCCAAAATGCAGTTGGACAATTTAGGCAAGAAATTAAAGTTGCATGCCTACGGACAACTATTAGAACTTCAGCTATGGACAGACTCTACCGTTAAAAATATTCTCTCATCAGTATTTTCTTAAAGCGCTGGTTCTCGAAAACCATGGTTCAACATAGTAAAAAAGGGTAGGTCTAGAATTAGCCTATACTCCAATGAGAACATAAAATATGATAATCGATGGTAAGAGCATATATTGTCAATTTTTATTTACCTGTACCACTCCAGTCCATTCTCGTAGTTACGGTCGAAGAAGTGTGGCTCGGCTCCCACCGCTCTGATGTCTGGATGCACGCGGAGGAACTCCAGCAGCGCGCGCGTCCCTCCTTTCTTCACCCCAATGATGATCGCCTGCGGCAGCTTCTTGCTCCCGGAGCCGTTTGAAAAACTTGACATTGCGCCGGGTTCAGGAGCTCTCTGCCCATCACCTCTCATTTCGTTCCAGTCCTCGGCTCCCCTGTCTGCATCTATCTCGTTATTAAGCAAGTCTCTGGAAGAGGTCCTCACGGATGGTTCGTCGTAATCGGATTCTATATCTACCCAGGGTTGGGGTCTAGGTAGCAGTCTGGACATGAGGTCCGCTCTACCGTTATTTTCCGTCCTTTTAATGACTGCTGCCACGGACCCCGTCTCTTTCCCCCGGTAATTGTCCACCACCAAACTTGGCATAGTGGCACAGAAGCCCACGCACGAGTAAAGCATGTATACCCAGAGTAGAAACATTATGCCGAGCAGAATGAATTTCTTTTTTACCGGGCTAAATGAAAAAGCATACAGATTGTGACAAGCCAGGCTATATTCCATAAGCCTTGCGGTTGCATACCATATTCCAGTGACACATATTGCCAAAACCACTCTCTCACCCCCAACAGCACCTCAAGTATCCACGCAAAAAGCGCATGCCATTCATTGATAACACATACCAATTAAACAAAGCAAGCAAATGAACTAAAGCAAATAAAATATCCACCGATGCAAAGTCATTGCATGCTACAATCGTTTTCACCGCAGCAGGAAAACTGAAATTGATACCAACGACTGGTACACTTCCGTGCTTCTCTAAACCCCAACCGTCTCTCTTCACGCGCAGCAACGTCTTCCAACCTTCCAGCCACTGCTGGTTCGGAGGCTTCAGTGGAAGCTAGACCTTTTACAGCGCAGGAGTACTTACCCATAGTTTTGATTGACAATCACCATGGCCAATTGACGCATGCGAGTTAAATAACTACTTGTCTGTTGATAGAAACGGACCTATCACAGGACAGAGTGGGTGGGCGCTCGCGTGGGATCCGCAGCGTGGAGAAGATTAAACGCCCTTATTGGATAAAATCTATATAATTACAAGGGGGGGGGGGTTCTCAAATCTATAGAGTTAAAACTGAGACTATTCGGTGTGGCACAGCCAATGTGAAGTACACACACCCTGGGCAATTATGTTTTTTTTATATCCAGAAGCATCTAAATGCGAAGTAATCTGCGTTATAGCACATGGGTATGAATAGAAATGATTAGGTAAGGGTTCGGTAAAAAGCAGCCAAACGTTCAGATACAATACGTACTACGCTTATCACTCAAAGCACACATCTTTTATTATTAAATTGTATAAATTTTATTTTTATTTAATATTTATTGCAAACTATATATCAACAAAATCATTATTTACATATTATTACTAAACAATTATTAAATACAAATGGTTACATACAAATATTTACATTTTCGTTTAAAATTCTTTATTCCACGGGAACGAAAAAGAAACAGAAATATTGCATACACATGATTGTATTAAAAAGTAGTTTGTTTTATGTTGATTGTTTTATGGTACCATCAAATGCATACTGAATAGAGCTTGCCAAATTTGTAAGAATGTATTTTAAACATGCAGGTTCGTTTTGGTGAAAAAGGGGTAATCATGAAGTGCAATAAAATGTATTCAACTATTTTACAGTGAACCTTAGTAGCAAAGAATATTAATATTAAGAACTATGTAAATATACTATACAATTTATTGTAACAAATATCAATAAGCAGTCACACGAAGACGACATAATTATTGTTATAGGCTATTTATTAATATTATCGAAAACGACAAGATAATAATGCCAGTTTCACAGTCAAGTGTTGTAAAAATAAAAATAAATGCATGCACTTAGAGGAGTTTGGGCAATACGTTTTTTAAGCCTACTACTATTATGCAAACCGCAATTACCACTTTGGCCTTAGTACAATGTAAACACGCAGAGAAAAGTCCAAACTAAACGAAAACGGTGCGTGGTAGAATTTTCGAACCAGTTTGCCAACAAGTCCCCAAAGGTTTTGCTAGCGCCGACAAGGTGCCTATTCATTATGAATTAAAGGCATGTGTGTGGGCCTACCTGTTGATACTTTTTCACTCGTTGATGGATGTACATGTTAGAGGTATAAAATAGATTAATAAATAGGTTTTGGGGAAAGAAATGATTGCACATTCATAAATGTATATTTACTATAGATTACTGCATATACACTTTTTTGACTCGTAAGAATAGGTTCTTTTGAACAAACTAAATTACCAAAAGTCGGTGAATCAATATTATTTTTTGGAAAGATGTATCGTCATTCAAACTGGTGCAAGCTATTTGAGCACTACTCTACAGCAACAAACTAAAGGCCACATCGCATGTTTGGCTATAGTGGAACCAAACCTGTTCTGGTATGACGATTCACTATTCTGTTCCTATGATTTTAACATCACCTTTTAAAACAGAAAACATTTAAAAATAAGAACAGAACAGGTGTGATAATGTGAACGACTCTGATACAATACGAACGGTAGACACATGTATTTAACTTCCTACCACATCTAATTGATATCTGACATCATATTCCTTGGCTGTCCTTGAACAAACAATCTTCTTAAAATTATAACTTCTGGTAGGCCTACTTGTAACCTGAGTGGGAAAGACTTGACAGCGTATAGTGGGCATTGCGGTGTACAATTGGGACAGGTTAACGGATCTTTAAAAAAAAAAAAACTTTGTCAAGGCATATTACATATGTTATGTAGTATGCTGCATGGTTTTTGTTCAAACTACGCGGAACTTTGTCCCAACTGAGCTAATTAATTCCAGGTGTCCCCCAAAAGCATATGCTAAATAAATCATTAGAACATTCTATTTATTTATCACGTTAAAAATAACAGCATATATCTCCTCTAAACAAATCCGTTGTTAACTTTAAAAAACAAACAATTTACTCGCGTTTTAGCAAGTAAAGAATGAACAATTGGAATAAAAAGCGAAAAGATTGCATTTAAACGAACAAAGACAATTACATTTAGTAAATGTATTTATATTTAGCAAATAGGTTAGACAGTTGCCACGCTTTTTGACTCACTATGTTGGCGCACCAGCATGTGCAATTTTGATGTGAAAAATGCCTAATGTATTAAGGGAAAAAAACATCTCTAGATGTGCCAACAAGTAGGTGGTCATATATTCTGGCAACTGCTATTAATGGCCCTAATGTATAGGTACGATTTGAAGGGCGAAAATTGGATAACAATGCAACATTAATCATGATCAATATAAATACAGTGACATATTTTGGAGAACATTTGTGCGGTGTGTGTTCGCCATTGTAGAAATTGTACAAGCAACTACAGATTCCAATAGTACAACTACATTTCTGTTATCTGGTAACCCAACGCTGGTTAAATAGAAAACAGAACATTTTCGGGATTATTTTTAAGATTGAGATAACGCCAAGAAAGTGTCCGTGTAGGCTACAACCTCAGCACCTCACTGCAACACAAAACAGAACACGAGGCCAGATGTTCTCACAGGTGGCTACATGCCACGCCTCACAGTCTTCTGATCTGACCTACACCATCCTAACCCGACAACTGTGGAGAGGAAAAACATTACTCAGAGGAATCCGGGTTCAAGTTGCCATAAAACTGATGTCAATGAGTAGAATGGGCCCATCCATGGACCCACCCTGTCTGGCGCCAATGTTTTCCCCGCACATGATAGGTCCCTTAATAACGATCAAGCAATGTTGCAATGTTTAAAGGACAGTATTTGAGCATTGTTACTAACCACACAACACTCCATAGCTACAACCCCTTGCCACATTGAAAACTTCCAACAAGATAATGAACCATGTCACAAAGCACCCACTGCCTCTGGATAATTCTAGGGACAGTTTGTCTGGCCTTTGCAGACCCCAGATATTAACCCATGAGAGCATCTGTGGATTCATTTGTTTACTCTTAATTATTCAAAAATATTAGCAGACACTTCCATCAGATGATACCTACTGTAGAGGGGTGATTGGATTCATTGGGAGGTTTCTGATTGAAATACATACGGTATATGTATTTAAGCATACGTTGCCTACTTAGGTTCTGAAACATTTAATTTTACTTAAAATATTAGTTTTATCCTTCAGCACACCAGCTTGGTGATAATGGCAGATGTTGGCAATTATTTTTCAAATCTTTTCTGAAGTTATCAGTAGTGGCAGAAACAAACATCTTGATTCTATGTTTAGCTGAAATTTCCAGCGTAAAAAAAGATTGAAGAAAGCTTATAACAAAACACAGAGTTTAATCAGTTGGTTCAAGGCAAACATTTGAACAATGCATAAGTCAATGATCAGCCGTGCTTTTGAATCAGGTGCATTCTTATATTTAACCCTTAAGGCCGGGTCAGAATTCAAATGTAGGTTTTAATATACTTAAATATACATGTTGGATTGAAATTGTGTCCTGTTTAACTGAAAACACAGACAATCAAAACATTATACTGTATGGCAACATTGGATGATTTTGTAAGAAAAATTAAAACTCTGAAAATGTGAGAGCACTGGTAATGGTTCACAGGTGAAGGCCTATAGTATAGTAATTGCATCCTTGAGAGAGCAATTTGTTTTTGTCTGTGTAAATAGAGTTGAAAACGTATTCAAGCAACATATTGAAGTTTCTTATTTTTTCTTTCACACATTTACTATCATAAAAATAATGTCACCATACATTAATTGATTATGAGGGTTAGTGTTTTAAATACATTATAAACAATATTTCTTTATTTTATAAAGAATTAAAAAAAGTATGAAAATTGCTCAAGGATCAAGGCACTGTGCAAGTATCTTGTATTTTACTTCTAAACTAGCTAGCTAATAAGCATATTTTCTAGGATTTACTGCAGACGAAATAATAGCGAGCTAGCATTGTAAAGTTAAGGAAAAAAAACAAAGTCCACTAAAGTGAACCTTTTGAATAATTTGCCACCAGCCTATCAAAACATACTGGGGATTTCCCTTAAATGACTATGCACACATAACGTTGTGATTAAAATATGAGAATTCACATTAGTCATGATGACATACTGCTAGTTAATGCAGTTATTCTTAACAACATTTAGATAAATGTCTCTCTTGCCTTATTCCAAAAAAACAAAAGTGCAGAGAAAAGTATGGAGAACATTTCCTTATTGTGATTAACTGAATTACAAAATGACAATGACAAAAGAGCAATTCACTTTTTGAAGACTTCTATTCTGGTAATGTCCAATGGAGATGATATTCTTAAATGGCAACATTTACCTGTTAGCAGGACAGCAGGTGAGGCCTTGAGACCAAGTCGATCAGCCTACGCAGCTCCATGCGGAGGAAAAGGACTGTAGACATCTCAGCCTGGTAATATGAGTCAGAGCTATACACTTGTCATCCAAGCAACAGGTGAACGCTGTATAAAATGACTAATCCAGTGGGTCCCATAGAAGAGCGCCAGTAAAACATAAGTGTTGTTTCTAGGTCCTGTTTTAACAAAAAGGATTCTCAAATAAAACAAATGGTACCATATTTCGTACACACAGCACGGCTTTTGACCAGGGAACCTAGGGGTTTGCTCTTAAACTAGTGTACTGAACGACAGGCAATATGGAGACATACAGGGGCAAGGGAAACCCTGCGGAGAAACGGATAAAGGCCGGTTTGCCTTCCCTCAACATGGATGGAATCAAGGAGTTCCAGTCAACGCTGCCTCGTCTGAGCGGATGTAGTAAACATGACAGGCAGGCAACCGCACTGACTGAGCCCACGAAGCCTGGCCACTGACATTCAATCTATGGAAACAGACAGAGAGAAAGAGCGAGAGGGAGGAAGAAAGAGAGGGGGAAAACAGGTTGGGGTTGTTTTTTTGTCAGCCAATACTGTAACAGCTGTGCACAGCCCCTCTATGACATGGAACACTGTATCCATTCCAGGCCCTTTACGAGGAGGACATTATCCCGTCGGGTTGGTCCAGCAGTGTCCTCTAGGAGCGAGCATGGGACAAAAAACATGGCCACAGCACACTTTGTGTTGAAAATGGGACACTTTTCCCTACATGGCACAACAACATTCGACAAAGTCCGTATTGCATCTGGTCAAAGGTAGAACTATATAGGGAATAGATTGGCATTTGGAGGCCTTGTTTAATAGATTTGGGTGTAAAATGTAACCAAGCACCAAAACTATGGGTAAAGAGCGGAAACGGGCCATGTGTTGCGACTGAGACAGGTGGGGGTTGTTTTCTGCTAAATAGAAGGTATTGGGTGATATTGATATTTAAGTGATTAACTAAAAAGGCAAGGGTGTCCACTAACCCTATGATTTATACTGACCTTGGCCATGCCAACATCATGATCTACCAAGTGGAAAGTCTCAACAAACCTTTAGGATACCACCCTCCCCATTGTCTTACGTCAGGGAACAACGACTCACACAGAATGGCCGCTTGAGGACAGCAAGCCTTGTTTGAATGAGTGCCAAGTGTCAACATCAATTCATTGAAAATCCTATTAATTGGATGTCATATGGATAACGGAATAGTTTGAAAGTTGTGACAAACATTTGGCAAAACACATTTCTGAAAAATGCGACAAACTTTTGACACAACGCACTTCAGACAAAGTCAACAAACCAAGTCCAACCAAGTGGCTAAATCATAAGGCGTTTAATAGAACTTTTTAACCATTTAGATTATTTTAAAGTTAAATTGTTCTTTAGAATTTTTGGTTTTGGAAAAACCGTTAACAGAGTTACAGCAGTATATTTACAGCACACAATTTCCTCTGACATTTTCGCTGAACTGAAAAGAAACATGAGAATATAATGTATCATCAGCCTCAAGTAACAACAATTGCTAAAGTCAACTAACAACACAATATCCCATTCAGTGGTTTGGTTGATTTAAACATCTCCGATTACCTCGGTCATTAATTTTGAATGTCATATATAACACTGTGGTATGTGTGGCAACCAGTTTGTCTTCCTTTCCATCAGGGTTGATAGAAAACATTAGATTACAGATTGGGTGTACAAATGTACTTCCTAACAAGTTGTGAACCACATGGGCTGGGACTCGATGGCAGGTTTCCTGGACAAATAAATATGTAATATACGCACACATTGAAATAATTACACCAAAGTCCTTTCAGGAATAAAAAATGTGTGGTTTTCATTGAACAACCGTTGGAGTCATGCTGCTTCCACCACGTGCCCTTCGTCCGGGAGCACGGAGGGTAGCAGTCAGTAATGGAGCGTGTCTCTCACCCGTCACACACACGGGACTCAACGTCAGAGGAGGGAGACGGTGTTGCGGCACACCAAGTGAGGGTCGGAGAAAGCAGCAACCGCTTTAGGTGGATGCGAGACGGCGGAGGACTAACGCGGTCAGCCGCTTAAGGGTGCCGGGGTGGGGCCCAAGGTCGTCGCTACGCCCTCCGGGGCGGTCCGGGACTTCTTACACGTGAGCGCGAGCAGCAGCAGCATGGGCAGGTGCCACAGGCTGCAGAAGAAGAGCTTGCGGGCGGTGGTGCGGTCTCCCTTCCGGTAGAAACGGAAGGCCAGGTAACTGATGTAGAGGTTGATGGGCAGGGACACCAGCGGGAAGGTCCAGGTGGTGACGTCCAACGCGGGGCCCAGGCCCGAGACGCCGATCAGCCCCAGGCTGTGGCGCAGGGCCACCCTCTTACACATGGCCGGGTGGGTGACGGACATCATGCGGTAGCCCCCACGGGAGTAGTCTTCACGCAGGTTCCAGCTCAGGGAGTTGAAGTGGGGGAACTGCCAACAGTACAGGAAGCCACCCATCAAAAGAGCACCTATGGAGAGGAAGAGGGTGGACGGACAATGAGTACTTCGAACGCTTGCGCCCTTTTTTTTCCCGGACGTCGCACGCCCTGGGGGGTAACGGCACACGCCTTCGTAAAGGAGACCGCGTGAGGTCGGCGGTGGACCGCAGGAGAACACGGTGTCGACTCTAGACAGAGAGGATTCCCCCGGAGTCTGGGTGCGTGTCCACAACCGACAGCCTGGGGGCTGCGAGCGGTGCCCAGTCTGGGAGCACTCAGATGGAATAGGAGACCCGCTCGGAGGGCGCGGCACCAAAAGCTACTCCGCAGAGATGCCCCAGAGCGTCACGTAGAGGTTTCCCTTTAGTTCCGCTCTGCCAGTCCGGCGCTGTGTAAACCCCAGCGCAAATCCCTTAGGAAAACCGGCCCGGTGGCAGCAGAAAGGACTTTGGCTCAAGGCGTCGCCCTACCACTACCGGAAGCGCCCGGATCAATCACAGTGACAGTGGAACCGGCAGTACCGACCCAGAAGGTTCTGGACTGACGGAAATGACTACAGACTGTTGAGAAAGAAACCTTCCCATTGCTATTATTATTTCTTCGCTTTCAATTCCCAACTGTTTTAAGTCCAAGCTGTCCAAAGCAGTGTCTGAGGGATCCTGTTTAGATAAAGGGCATTCACGTTATTGTATTGCTCAAGAATAGTCAATGCTTCAAGAGGTCTGCAGACAGGACGTCCCCCAAGCGGAAGTGTTCAATGCATTCACATGCATTCACTCCCACGCTCAATAACATTCATCAATAACATTTTGTTGACAGCAAGCCAAGAAACTTGGCTCATTAAGGGTAAACTAGTGTGTGTCTGGTTCACGTGAAGATATGTGTGTGTGTGTGTGTGTGTGTTTATGCGAAGCGTGGGACTGGGTCATGGAGTATGTAAATAGCGGGCTGTTGGTTGTGGGGGTCAGCCCTGGTCATAGAGGTCCTTGTCAACCCTGCAAAAACATACCCCCTCTCTTGAGTGGAACAGTTGTGAAAGAGGTCTGGGGGAGTGGGGCAGAGACTAATTTCGCTGGAAAGGACAAACAGTAGAACATTTTGCCATCGTTCAGTAGACATATTTAAGTGCTGAAACACATTCTGGTCCAGCTGCTAACTTGACATGGATCGAGCGCACAACACAGCCTTTTAAGTTGTACTAACCAACATGTCACCTATTGGCGGGACAGTGGCTGAGTGGCGGAGAGTTGCTACATTTGAACCAGACGATTAGAGTTACGTCTGTCGTACGAAAGCCAACATTATCACAAGTGTACACAGAGACTAATATGGACATTATGAACTTTATAAAACACCACAGATGGCGATTGAGCCAAGCTGGAGGTTTGGGTGTAACATTTTATTCTCAATCCCCCATATACCAACATATTAAGTTTGTACAGCTTGTCATAAACTGACTGCTTTATAGTGAAACATAAGATGGGAGGTATGGTGACAGAATGTGTGGGTGTTCTCCAGTTCAGTACCTGGGCCCAACGCCCCTGTAGCAGCCGTCCAGCCCATGACGGGAGGGATGGCCCCCACCAGGGACCCGACCCACGTGTTGGTGATGCTGAGCCTCTTCAGGGGGGTGTAACAGCAGGTGTACAGGAAGATGTTGAGGGCCCCCAAGGCCCCTGTAAGCGGGTTCACAGCCAGGGACAGCAGGCTGATGCCAGAGACCCCACAGGCTAGTGCAAAGCCCACCGCATGAAGGGGACTGAAGAAGGAAGAGAAACAAAAGAAAAAAAACGGAGTATTCACATACACACCCATCTACAAAGAAGTTGGGACGCTGTGTGAAATGTAAGATAGACAGAATGCAGTGATGTACAAATCATTTCAACCCTTTATTAAATAGGAAATGGTACCAAGACAACATAACAAATGTTGAAACTGAGAAAAAATTTTTGTTTCTTAGAAAAATTATGCCCACTTTAAATTTGATGCAAGCCAGACATTTAAAAAAAAGAAGCTGTGACATAAAGAGTGTAAAGTTATGAGTGCAAACAAAAGAACCGGGAGGAACATCGGATGACTAACAAGCATCCCAGAGAGGATGAGTCCTTCAGAAGTAAAGATGGGGAGGTGTTCACCACTCTGTAAAAGACTGCGCGGGCATAAGGTTTCTCTATAAAAATTCCAAAGCGTTTTGGGGATCTCATCATCTACGGTACATAATATCATTAAAAGATTCAAATCCTTTGCAAGCGAGGGACAATCTTGGATGGTCATGATCCACACAAAGAAAGAACCAGATCCACGATCTAGAACGACCGCCACCTTTTCTGTGCCTAAGCTCATTTATAGTTGTGACGATTGCTTACACGCTTGTCGCAGAATTTGACTCAATGTTTAAAAACTCTACGCACAAGCTGGTTTGTGTTGTGCATTAGAGGCATGTATCGGACTTGTATTGCTGGTCTCGTGCTTGCTTGTATTGCTGGTCATTGCGATCTGCTTGCTGTCATGTTGGACCTGAAAAAGAAGCTTGACTCGCTGTGGTTAAAAAAAAAAGGCAAAATCTGAGTATAAGCTGATGATAGTAACTTTTGCACGATTAGAAAAGTATTCACAGAACAAAAAAAATCTGATGTGTGGGTGATTTAGGAAAGGGCATGGGGTTGGAGGGGGTAATGTAGAAAAGGGCATGGGGTTGGTGGGGATGAAGGGGGAGATATAGGAAAGGGCATGGGGTTGAAGGGGATGAAGGGGTAATGTAGGAAAGGGCATGGGGTTGGAGGGATGAAGGGGGTGTCCTGAGGGGGTGCTTTGGGGCAGAAAAACGGACAGGAAAGAAGGGGCTGGGGGAGAATTGCAGGCATCCAGGCATTTCCAATAAGATCAATAAAACAGACTGAACTAAGTGATGTCTCCAGGTCCAACCGAAACAAGATCTACACTAAGGAGAGTAAAATGCTGGAAGAGACAGATAATACAGAGTTGAGTCTTCCCTCCCCCCATCTCATCCCTTTAGCTCCCTCTCTCTCCTCCCTTTCTCTCTACAATAAGTAAATGTCATTGGGATTTCCATAATCACTGAATACATATTCACCAGTAAACTATACTCTTTCCTAAGCAAAATGCACTTCTCTTACAAAAGGCTTAATCTGGAGCCAGTCCAAACAGCTTCAGGTGGAGGGTGGATGGAAAGGGCTTGTTTGACCAGGACTGTAGATATACTCTGTGTCCCAAATGCCACCCCCATCCACGGCACAGTGCACTTCCTCAGTTCTGGTGTTATAGTGGAGCCACTGGGTTGGCTGCAGCGACCACCCAGATGGTCCATGTCGGGCCACAGGTCAGGAGCGTCAGACACACTCCACGGTGTCATCCACAGCCGGGCCACCACCGCGTGTCTGTTTGGAGAAGCGCCGGCCGGCATCCCTTTGAATGAAACGTCCAGGGAGAACCGCCGCTGGAAACGTGGCCAAAGATAGAGCCAGGTCAAAGTTCATCAACACATCATCGCCAGTGTTGGCTGGGTCCAGGAGCCGGAAACAAGATGAGGCCTCTAGCGCAACGTGGACTGATCCAAGGCCGGTTAGCAGAAATAATCTTGTCCCTCATCAACAAATCACCAGCCATTGTTGTCAGAGAAACCAACAGGCAAGGAGCTGTGTGTGTGTGTGTGTGACCCTGGTTGTACTACAGGAAAGGGAACCAACGAGGCATCATGTTACTGTGTCAGACCTGTAGAAGCGTAACGACACGACTGGTTCAATGAGCCTAAACAAACACATTATTAGACATCTAAACAGCAGAGAAAGACTGACAGAAACATAGGGAGACAGAGCGGAACAAAGTGAGGCAGGGAAAGAGATTCAGAGAGAGAGACAAAGTGAGAGAGAGACAGGGGGAAGAGAGAGCCGAGGTAACCCAGCCTAAAGCAGCCTCCCAACCTGCCAACAGCAGCTGGATACCTGGAAGCACTATTCCTGACTTAATATTGCATCAACCTGCGTGACTCCTGGCACGACTCCACTGCTCCTTTCAGTCGTCAGCCAGACCTGGGCTTAGCACCACAACTAATGGGGAAGAGAGTGGAAATGGATATATGATTGTGTGATGGGCTCCGCAGATCTACTGTTTTATTTAACACGCACCCATGTTGCTCCCAGGGCCCCTCCACCAGAGGACATATGCAGTAACACAGCAGTTGTGGTGCCAAGTGGCCGGATCCTATTACTCCACTGGTAACAGCCCGCTGCACGGACAAGACCAGATCACCTAAACCAGGCCGGAACGACTGGAGGGACAAAACGCTTCGGGTTCCTGTTTCTACCAGCTAGTTACTGACATCACCTGGTGTCAAGATGGAATTTGGCTCCTGTTAGAAGAGGATGAAAACCAGGACTGTTGTGCCCCTCGAGAAGCCTAAACTACATGATAGCATGATGCTTTCGGTATCCAACAAAGGGTAACAAGCCAAGGATGTTCATCTACATAACATGCGACATGTGTGTGGCATTGTTGTGACAGGGGCATGGGGAGAAAGACAGAATGACAGCAGGGCTTCCACTCTATGACCTATAGAGTGCATGACAGGGGAAAGAGTCATGGTTTACCTGATCTGTCCTCTGACCAGGGGCCGATTCTTTGTGCGGTTCATGTTGGAGTCAAACGGCACCTCAAAGTACTGTGGAGGAGAGACAGTAAGGGTTTAGATAGAACAGCCAGGGTTAAGAACATTAGAGGTTTAAAGAGAACAGTAAACCCTAGAGGAAACAGTTCATCATCTTAAAGCGTCCACATGTTGTCGACACCCTGCCATATGACTTTTTTTAAAACTACTCTTAACTCTATAAGAATGGACCTACAGCAAATAGTCAATAGCTCCTTGAAATCAGGAATCCATAAAAACAGCTGCCATTAAACCTCTACTAAAAAAAAGAAAACTGGATGCATCTAAATTAAACAACTATAGACCTATTTCAAATTTCCCTTTAATAGCCAAGATCATTGAGAAGATTGTCTTCAATCAACCATAGCTACGCAGATGATACTCAAATATATATGGCTCTCGAACCATCGGACTATAGCTCAATAGACCCATTGTGTCACTGCATAGGACAAGTAAATACCTGGATGAACCAAAATGTTCTATAATTAAACCAAGATGAAACTGAGATTATTGTATTTGGCAACACAAACAACAGAACAAGTATTACTAAAGAGCTTGATTCTCAGGCCCTAAAGACCACAGACCAAGTGCATAATCTTGGTGTTCTCATAGACTCACGTTCTCCAGTCAAATCAAAACGGTCACCAAAACAGCATTCTATCAACTTAAAAATATAGCTAGAATCAAGGGCATGCTGTCCCGCAAAGACCAAGAAAAGCTTATCCATGCTTTTATCTCTAGTAGAGTCGACTACTGTAATGGGCTTTGAACTGGACTTCCCAAAATGACTACAAAAAAGCTGCAGCTCATTCAAAACGCTGCAGCAAGAATGCTAACCGGGACCAAGAGAACAGAACACATTACTCCCATTCTTAAATCTTTGCATTGGCTTCCAGTCAGTTATAGAATAGATTTTAAGGTGATGCTTTTAGTCTACAAATCACTGAATGGTTTAGGGCCTCTGATATTCTTTAAACATATCAACCAAGCAGGCCCCTAAGATATAAGAATTCAGGCCAGCTAGTAGAGCCCAGAGTCCAAACTAAACAAAGCAAAAACGGCATTTAGTAGCTACGCGGCACACAACTGGAACAAGCTACCAGAAGATCTTAGACATGCCCCAAACCTATCCATTTAAGTCTGGGTTAAAAACACTCATGTTTTCACGTGCCTATGACTGAGGGATTGACCACAAAATGTGAACTATAGCTTTAATAGATACCTTAAAAGCGAGATGGAAACCCTATACCAGACTTTTTAATTTTCATTACTTTTTTAAAATCCTTTTAAACCTTAAATTTCCTTTTAAACCTTTATCTCTATTTTTTATTTTATTTTAATCTCTACATGTTAAATTGATACATGTCTGTTTTAATAAATCTGTTAAAATGGTGATCGAAAAGTGGGAAGATGAACAAGAGGTCTAAACAAGAGGTTGAATTGTGGAGTTGGTTTGAAAAACGCGTACTCGTACAAAGTGTGAATGTAAGTAAGATCGCAATGCAATGAGTGTATTATTGTGAATACACTGGGATGTAAGTGGGCGCGCTGCATCGTGTGAATGATCTACGGATAAATAACAGGCTGTTTGTATAACGAGACCTAAGTTGCATTGGATGGTTACTGAGTGAATGTGTGGACAGGCGAATAGAGGACAAGTTCTAGATAGACTGTTAGTTATAAAATTGTATTTCTCTTTTAATTCATTTTAATTTCTCTTTTATTTCTCTTTTAATGTCTTGTCTTGTAAAGCAAATTGAATTGCTTCTATGTATGAATTCTGCTATATAAATAAACTTTATTGATTGATAGTAAGAGAACTTAGATAGTTAGAGAAAACAAAAACGTATTTAGACCTAAGGTACCAGGTGGGTGCAATTAATGATGAAGTACAACAGAAAACCAGCAGGCTCAGGACCTTGTAGGGTACGATTTAAAGACCCCTGGTTTAGAATATTAGGGGTTTATAATCCTTCTTGGTTCTGAAGCCCACCTCCAGCACTACACACACCCCTGATCGGAGGTACGGTCAGGGCACCACCTTCCTGGTACCACCATGCATCGGCATGTCCCTGGCAAATCTCTGAACAGCGGCCCTTTACATCGCGACTCCGTACTGAAGGAATACTGCTGGGGACAGATATGTGAAAAATGACTTATTCCTCAGTTTTATGATGTACCCTGCACAAGACTGGCCCCACGAGATCAGCCATGTTGCTAAAACTTGAACACCTGGGGCACTTAAACCCAGAAACCGGCTAATCTGTCTGTCTGTGTGTGTGTTTGTGTGTGTGTGTGTCTGTGTACAAGCAAGTACGCCAATGAAGAAACCAGAGCACTCACAAAAAGAAAACTTCAAGATTGGTTGTTTCCTGTAATATAGCCAAAACCAAATAAATGAAACCAAATAACCAAACCAAACTTAACACCAAATCATCCCAAATGTACTGGACCCTTACACACGTTTCATATGAAGTACATTTTCATTTTGCCGAAGGTATCAGGTAATCAGGTCGTACCACTCTTTACAAAATGTGAAAAGAATCAGCATTTATCTGGACAGGGGAGTCACTGCTTTGCCCGGTTGGATCCACCCGACCCGATATGTAGCGCACAGGAAAACCGATTTCAATAGATGACTGAGTGCATGGAAACATTGTCGAACGACATTTGAGAAATTATGAAAGACCAAACCTGTGTCTTAAATCACCTCCCTTTAACCCAAGGACCGGACTAGGAGGAAGGTCTAACAGGTGGCCTTGAGGTTGAACACTGCAGTTGGGGTCGATCATTTACGTCTTTCATTTTGTTTCAGTGGCCTCGAGCAGCCAGCGGAGTGTGTAACACAAGCCCACAACCATCCAAAGTGATAAACGTAGTGGTGGGATAAGTTAAGCTCAGCGCGCTCCGTATAAAGCCAGCTCTGCTCCAGCCGTGGTCCACTTATCTGACCGGCACTGCCTGGACTGTTTGGCTTTCAAAAAAGGATTAGAAGAATTTGCATTGTTCGAATGTTTGCATTTGCCAGAAGGGTGGATACGACAGAACTATTCTACTGGCCCATAGTCAGACAAGCTCCAAACACAGATAACGTATTTGAAAGAGAAACACTGCGAGCCACGGTCTGCCCTGTCCCGGGACGAACGTGGAGCCAGGCCAGCCAGCATTAGGAACAGCTGTGGTTCGACTCTGGTACCCAGGGCTTAGGCTGAGGTGTTGATTCTATTTCCTGGGTCAGGAAACACGTCAGGAGGTCAGGGGCCGTGGGACGAGGAGGAAAAAAGCGAGAGTGTAAGAGAGAGAGAGTTGGAAAACTAGGTCTGGCCCTCAGGCAGGACGACAGCTCTACAGTAACACCGGCTAGTCACGCGAAAACACAAGAGAATCATTTCACTTTCCAATAACATGGTCATCCTGACCTGCACATAAAACCTCCACACAGCTGGACTTCAATGTGGTTTACTCTCGGCTCCGGCCCGTGGTCAACAACGAGAGAGTAAAGCAGACCGGCTGAGCATCACAACTCTTCATCGATCGATACTTTGGGGAAAAGGTATTCCTGAACAGCCAACCTTGCTTGCCTAACTGCTCGACATGACTGTTAGACACAGCGTTACCTTTAGGTTGTGGGTTTGTTGCAACATAAGCTTAGAATCTATTGAGGAACAATAGTGGTAGTATTGACATCATCTCATGAAATAAATAATTTTCAGCAATTCATTTATATATATATATATTTCTTCTATTTAGAAGTATTATTTAAATAAATATATACATACATACATACACACTTATAAATGCATATATATATATATATATATATTTCTTTTTAAATAAATACATTTACAAATTTTTAGACGCACCAGCATCTGGCACTGAGGATTTGCACAGCGCATTATAAAAACTGCAGGTAAAATGCCATTGTCTGCATGTTCAACACAGACAGAAGCGGTCGTTATAATTATTAAACTCTGTTGCAATGTTTTTCTTTAGGCTACATAACTAAAGATTAGGCACAGTAAATTGTGGAATAAAAAATGTCGACCTTGCATCCCCAAAAAGTTATTACTAACAAAAATATTTCCGATATTGCTAAAGAGAAAAAATATGCATTTAAATTCTGCGATGGTCAATAACAACCAAAAATGAATGATGTTGTAATTGACTCACAAACAACAACATTTTAAAGAATGGCAACAACATACACATAGAACAATTATTTCGGCAATAACAAGTTAACATTGGCTAAGGCTTATGTAAAAACGGCATAACCTAAGTGTTCTGAGGTCATAGCTGGAAAGTAGTCACATCTGAGTGTCAATGTAACTCCTAAAAAGAGGGTTTTGGAAATCACAAATAGGTAATAACTTAATATTCCACTTAAGGCATGTTAAAATCAGGGTTATAAAAGCAAAATAAACATTTATGAATGTAGGATTAGCCTATGGATAATACATGGCCTATAAAATTAATTAGGGACAAAACAAAATAAATAAGCCTAACAATTTATTTAGGGTTTGTTTACAAATGTTTACAAGAGTATATATTTAGACTTACAGAATATATGGACTCCATAAACGATGCACCATTTGCAACTATTTATAAAACAATGTCCAATTGTCCAAAGGCCATACTTTTGCATTGTTTCCTGAAATCCACCATGCACATCCCAGGCACAACCCTATTGCTGACTCAATGGTGTTGCCAGACAACCGCAAAGCTACCCGTCAATACAAAAATCCACATAATAAGACAAGAAAACGTGTTGAGATGCACAGCGAAAAGCTAATTAGTGTTTGGCTGTAGACACCAACCTAACCATCCACACGCACCCACACGGTTGGGCTGTGTGTATACAGAGTCCTGGCTAGCTGTGAAAGTCATGGCTACTCAGCGAGCCTCCTGTGTGTCGTCATTTAACAGTTGGTCCCATTCTATTGTTCTTCCTTCCTCCCTCTCAGCCTTTCAAGCTGTAGAGGACTCATCTGGATCCCATCACCAGCAGCCCTCCCCATCATGTCATTACTTCCCCCTAACCCTAGAGTCCCATATGCTACAACCTAACAATTACGCCAATGGCGTGTGTGTGTGTGTGTGTGTGTGTGTGTGTTTGTCGGTAAATAGGCCGGAGTAGTTCAAGAGAGCATCTGTTTAAAGAGAATGAGTGTTAGCGCTTTATATCCAATAACACAACCACCAAACCTAACCAGTCCTCATTCGAGTTCTTCCTGTAGAAGATCATGCTAAGAGGGATGAACTCACATAGAGGTCAGAAAAACAGAAAGTTCTAGAACGAGAGAAAACAATGACATATAATTTGGGAGTCGGGGAGAAATGTAAATAATTTGATGGAGCGCAATGTATTGGAAAAGCAAAATGCTGTTGTTGGGCAAAATGAATCATGGAGAGCCTATATGAAGAACTTACCACTGTAATCAGAAATATTACATTTTTCTATGTTCTATAAAATTGGTAATTATGATTGTTATATTGTTTTCTTAGACAGCTGTGAGTGCTATTAGGTCCAAAACTGTGTCAGAAGATTGACTGCCATTTATGGAATTAAAGGCTCTTCACAGCAAATTTAAAAGTGAAAGAATTTCTTCGTAACTGGTTAGCTAACACAGAAAACTATGTTAACACTCCTTTAAATATATTGTAATCACTTCATGTAATCACATTGCAAGAGAAACATTACCCCACTGACCACCAGTTCAGAACATTGCTCACATCATAAGAATCAACCTACACCATGTCCATATTATAAGTGCTTGAAATGCCTCACTGAAATGTTATTGGCAAAATCATTCTTGCTACGAAACATGGATAAAAAGGAAGTTTAATTTCTTGGTCCCAGAAAAACAGAGCACATTTGCAAAAGCTAGATCTAGAGTTAAGCACAACCAGTGATAACAAGGTTTAAGATCATATACTCAAACCTTAATTTTGAGGGCCATATAAAAATCACAAAATATTGTTTGCCTGCCAAGTGAACAATGAAAGTACCACATAATTTTAATACCAGCTGGAAAAAGAAATTAAGATTACAATTTAGAAGAATTGAAATGATTTAAATTAAGTTATTCATACCAAGTTTATTTTACATTGGTAATAACATTTGTTTCAAATTATTTAAAGGTCTCACAAACATTGTTTTTACAATTTCATATACTTTCTGACATGCATATTGTACATATAATATATCATAATTGTGTACAAAAACTCTTTTCATCCTGAAATAATTCCATGCAGAAGAGTGCCACATACATATAGTTTGATAAGACGCTGCTATCTGCTCGGTTTAACAAAATCTTCTTAAATCAGTAATGAGAAGCTCAGATGGAGCGTTGCCTTGTCAATGTCCAAAAGGGGAAGTCTAGGCTCTCTTTCACTCGCCCTGAAAACCAATCATTTAAGTGTGTCAGGGATGTACAAAGGGTGCATCCTAAAGCAAGTGGGCTCTAATATTTGCAACATTTCCCGCAAAGTGTAAAAGTGGCAGTAAGACAAGCTGAGTGTTTTATGTCAGGCCAATCATTGTGTGATATGATACAGATTGCACTCTGGACATTATTATAGCCTGTGAGGTTTCACAAAGAAAAGACTGGGCTCACAGTGATGCTCCTAGCCGTTTGATTGGCCATGGGTGTCAAACCGAGAGGCGGTCCTAAGGGGAGCCGGAACCTAAGGAAGGAGGTGTGCAGCTTTTGATTGGCCGCACATGCCCCGTGCACACCAACACAGACACACATGCCCCTGTAAACCAACACAGACACACATGCCCCGTGTACACCAACACAGACACACATGCCCAGTGCACACCAACACAGACACGCATGCCCCGTGCACACCAACACAGACACACATGCCCCCTGTAAACCAACACAGACACACATGCCCCTGTAAACCAACACAGACACACGCACTTCACTACCACCAAAGCAGGTCTAGACAATTATCCACCAGATGAGGGTGGAACCATCGGACCGATGGAGGTGGGAGAGAGAAGGGAGAGAAAAAGAAAGAAAAAGAGAGAAACAGAGAGGAAGTTTGGGGAGTCACGCAGTCCAGCTGGCAGATCCTGGGGGCATCAAAGACAAAACGTGATCCGCCAACCACCACCAGGGCTCATTGATAACAGGCCTTTCAGAGCAAAGAGTGTGTGTGTGTGGCATTTCCTCTTCCTGTGGTAGACTTCTAGGAAGAAGATACGTGCTCTCAATCAAACAGTGTGATTTACAGCGATGGTAAAACCACGCTGAATGGGTCTTTGGGTCTTGCAGGAATGTCCCGTCTGGCCAGACTAACACAGCCTGGAGGTGTACCACAGTGCCATTGAGTCTGGTCGACACCCCTTGGCCTACGTCTAGAAAGCTTTATAAAAGACTAGGTTGGGTTCATAGAACTCTGTCGCTGAGCGGAGAAATCACATTGGCCAAAGTCCTTGACGCCCAGCGTGACGGCAGCAGGTAAGAAGATGTTTTTGCGGCCCCGTTCTAGACGAAGCGGTCACTAGTTTTTGTCATAAAACACTTTTGCCTCGTAGCTGAGCAACGCACACACACACACACACATAAAGCAGCTGGCTCCCTCAAGCGCCGATCATAACCGCGGTGTGTGTGTGCGTTTGTACAGTAACCTCACCCCCATCGCAAACCTCTCATCCCCTTTTCCACACGAGGTGTCACACCGCCGCCCCCACAACAAACACCCAGCCACGCAGGCCAAACAGTAACAGGGGAGAGCAGCCGAGGTCAGGGGAAGAACCAATGAACAGGGGGTATTAAAAACATAAATAAAAAAGAGATACCGGAACCTCACAACCACCAATTAGCAGTGTTTACTCTGGAGGTAAGGGTGTGGGGGGGGCCCGCATTCACACACGAGCAGCTGTACAGTACCGGCCATACAACACCTGACCTCACATTTCCTCTCTCTTTTCCTCCCTCCACTGAAGCATACCCAGGTGCGCTGTGAATGTACAGACAACTCCACTGAAAGCACCAAGTCGTAGCCCGTTTGAGCCGTCACCTGCTGGGGAGGGGGTACTGTATGCTGGAGCTGCATGGGAACCCAGACCTGTCCCAACTCCAAGCATCCCAGCTTATGGTATGAACCAGCCCTCTTTAAAAACACAAACCTCTTCAAACCTGAGTAATGGGAGTGGTTGGATAAACTCGGAGATTTAATTGATTTAGAATACCTGGAAGAAGCTAACTCCGTGGCCCTTGATAACACATGACAACATATACTAACTCCATGACTACGGCTAACATACCAAATGCTGGAAAAGCTAATTGACAAACTTGATGTTATGAAAGACATTAGCCATACACCACTGGTGTTCCAACAAAACCGTGGCCAAAGGATGGATATTCAGGGGCAATGTGTAGTTTCTACACATACATTTTACCTTTATATACTTTATAGTTAATGCATCACAAACTTAGTTTAACTGTAGTAGCCAATAAGAAAAATATATATTTTTTTAAACAAACACACCACTCAAAATATACAATAGTTGAAATAATTCTGATCCCTGGAGGGTCAGTTCGAGCATCCAAAGCTGTCTAGAGGCAAAATGTTTGCAGCCACAACCTTCAGCTCTTTATAGAAACAAAGTCTCTGAGGACACTTCAGTATTGTTTCAACTGCCGATTCCTGCTTTAACTGCGTTGTTGTTGGTCTGTGTCCAAAATGGCACCCGGTACCAAGTAGTGTGCTACTATTGCCCAGACCCACATGGGGCTTGGTCAAAAGTGACACACTGCATAGGGAGTAGGGTGTAATTTGGGCAAACTCCGTAGTAAATAGAGGTGAAGTTATGTGAGCAATGCTGTGGCTTCTCACCAGTGCCTGAAGAACCTGTTTACCAGATTCCAGCCAAGCAGAGTGCTTATTAAACTGTGAACAAACAGCGGGGGTTACTGAGAGGCCTTCCTGGCGTCGAGGAACAGAGAATCAGAGATGTAAGCGGCGAAAGAGGCTGTTAAAAAGACTCGTTTTCGTTGCCACAGTAGGGCGTGAGATGCTCTGGCAGACAGAATGATGGATGTGTTTGAACGAAATTATGGATCCATAGCCAGCCAGCTCCGTAGCCCTTTGATCAAGAACCTTGGAGAAATGACTGAGCGATAAACCCCAACAAAGTCTTAAACTCTGGACCATATTCGAGGAATAGAGGACACACAAAAGGCTTTCAGTTCAGAGAAACACTAACTTTCAAGTCAGACATCCCTCGTTAGGCCAAAGTAACATCAGATGTCCATGAAGTAGCCAACAACAGGCCTATGCCCGCCTTCTGTATGGCATTTCTCTCTCCCCCCTCCCGTTGCAGAACGGAGTGTTGGCAGAGGTTCAATTGGCTGGGAGTTGGCAAGGTCTTGATTAATGAGCTGAGTGAGGGACAGTGAAGTGCTAAACAGTCGTCATGTTAATCAACCAATTACTGAAGAGCCAAGCAGCGTCACCCCTTTAACCTGGCCTTTTGATGTTATCTCCCTCAGACTCTAGGTGGAGCAGCATTACCCAGCATTATTCCTTTAACCTGGCCTTTTGATGTTATCTCCCTCAGACTCTAGGTGGAGCAGCATTACCCAGCATTATTCCTTTAACCTGGCCTGGTGATGATCTCTCCCTCAGGCTCTAGGAGGAGCAGGATTACTCAGCATTATTCCTTTAACCTGGCCTGGTGATGATCTCTCCCTCAGGCTCTAGGAGGAGCAGGATTACTCAGCATTATTCCTTTAACCTGGCCTGGTGATGATCTCTCCCTCAGGATCTGGAAGGAGCAGGATTACTCAGCATTATTCCTTTAACCTGGCCTGGTGATGATCTCTCCCTCAGGCTCTAGGAGGAGCAGGATTACTCAGCATTATTCCTTTAACCTGGCCTGGTGATGATCTCTCCCTCAGGATCTGGAAGGAGCAGCATTATCCAGCATTATTCCTTTAACCTGGCCTGGTGATAATCCCACCCCAAGGCTCTAGGGAGAGCTGCATTACCCAGCATTACCGATTTAACCTGGCCTGGTGATAATTATTCCACTCAGCTCCATTCCGTATCTAGTGCACTACTTTTGACCCGAGCCCTATGGCAATGGGGTAAAAAGTCGGACACTAGAAATCTAGACTAAACTAGGCTAACTGCCGATGGTCGTGCCCCACGGATCCAATTGAATCACAGACGGTTTCTGCCGCTGCCGCTCCAGCTGTAAAGAAAACAGAAAGGACATTTCCTAATCCCTCGACGCCCTCACCGGCGACTCAAGATGGATGAGCGTTGTCTATTCTGGTCGGGCGTTGGAGACATTCGCAGGCAGCCGTCTTAAACCCCTCCTGGGGGTGGAGTGTCCCGGGTAGACGGGATGGAGAGCCAGTTTATCATACATGCCAGAGGATGTCATATAACTATGGCCAGGCTACAGCACACCCTACTGAGGGGATGGCTTGGGTTACAGCCTGTGTGTGTGTGTCTTGCTCACTGTGCGCTCAGCGAGGATGATGGGAAGGGGATTAGTAAATGGCTGTAGAAGTCCCAGAGGGAGATATTCCCTTCCCAGGTTATGTTTACATTGTCTGATGCAGCAGGTAGCCATACAGTCCTGTTTTGACCTCACTGCATTTTTCAAGTCATCTGTAGCCAAACTGCTGAGACCAGGGTGGACAGGGAGTTCTTCGCCAACACATCAACGCTCTGGTTGCCATGAGAGAGACTGGGTCCGAAGAACACGTGAGCCAATCCATGATCGCAACGTGTTCCCATCGCAAGTTCGTAGCAGTCTGAAACGGCCATCTTGGCCGGCGCCCTCATTGTCCATTTGGTCCAATATCCCAGCAACGCATGTTGGTGAATCACCTCTCAGTTCCTGCTCCATTCAGGCTGCAGTCAGTGAGGCCAAACCCCCTGGCACAGAACACAACATGGAGACGGGCTTAGCTCAGGCGATAGGTCTGCCATTCTTTTCTCTCCACTGTAAACACATAAATTGTGCTAATAGGACACATTGTTTCTCTGGAACAGCGGCCAGACTGCGGTATCTATCTTCATCATGGACTGATAACTTAAACCACCACTTCACTAACTAGGGCATTCCACTGAGGCACTTGATAATCATTAACTACCCACACAGCAGAAGTCTTCAACCAGTCTTAGAAAGGAAAAGTGTTTAATGTTCAAAACACTTTGCGTGTTTGACGGGAAATATACACAACTTTCTGGCATTGTTCTATCGCCTGGCAATAACTGCAAGGGTGTGCGAGCCGGATGAGGCGGGTTTTGGAAGCTTGTAGTAGTCTGTCTCTCGGCAGTTCCTTTGGAGACCAAGCGAGTGCATGACTGCGTACAGGAGGATGATGAGTGAATGGGAATGTGTTTAGATTACACCTCTCTCTCCCGCTGTGTGTAGCACTAACGGGTCCTCAGGAAGGCTACGGCATGACTTCCACCAAGGGGCATTTTCAGTGACTGAAGGAATGAGATAAGTAGGAACTACCTGAAATTTTTTAAAATACAAACGCAGTTTTTACATTTCGCTTATGAAATGTTTGGCAGGGGTGTGTGTCGATGAATCCACTCCGGCTATGGAAAACCCTGGAGGTCTGGGGAGGAGGGGGAGCATCTTGGGAGTCCTCCCAACTCGACAGATGAGACGCTGTGTCAAAGATGTGAACGAGGGCCTCCCCGGCCCCTGGACTCTAAACATGACGGGGCCCGTCAACACCTCTGTCAACACCCACGGCTTGAGTCTCCTATTCGTATGGACCGGGTGATTCATCAATCTGCTCGCATCAAGAAGAACTCTTCGAGAAGAACGTAGACTCTGCGGAATCGCAGTGGGAGCTTCCGTTCTTTATCCCACTAACATGGTAAATACACTGGCAGGGTCAGGCAACTGAGGCAGAAATGACGGCCCGTTTAACGTTTTCATGTGGCCCATTTTACGTTCTTACTAAGCAAATGAGGCAAAATGGAACACCAACAAAATGTTTAAGGTGCCTGTCAAGACACGTTTGTAAGATTTTGACAGTAAGAAGGCTGGTTCACCATATTTCACTGTTTCTGACAAGCTTATAAACCAAACGGGCTATTTCCTTAATTGGATCATTTGGAGCGATCCATCATCCACAATATAAACAGACGCCCTCAACACATTCGTATGTTCATTCGCCCACACACAAAAGCCCAAAACTTAAGACACCACTTGGACTCTTGTGTGCTTCTTGTGTGTGTTTTTTTCAGTGTGCTTGCGGTTAGTGCTCTGGCATGTTGAGACATGGGTCACGGGTCTGTAGTGGACTGCCTTGTCTCCGTGTCATGGCGCCTTGTGAAAACAGCCGCAGCCTTGCTGCTCACACAATGAGACAAAGTCATAGCCGCAGCCTTCCTCTACATTCCTCAATCAGGAGAGTCTTTCTTCTACCCCTCTCTTACCATAGCGAGCCTTTCTTCTCCCTCTCTTTCTCTCTGCCTGCATGTCCTGTAAACTAGACAGCTGATAACACAGTCCAAAGCGCTGGAAAAGTACAGACGAGGTTGGGGAAGAGAAGGATGCAGGGAAAGGCCAGAGCAAACATCAGCTGCAAACCTCACAGATGTTGGGCATGCTAGTTGTTGTGTTAAACGGTAGGCTATATTGAGCAACAATCATGTTAGTGTGTACGAGCATGTACGAGCATGTTTAACATTGAAATGCTGACTATAGTACATGTTCCCTTCAAAAGCAGCAAAGAATATTCCATGACTGTTCCATGACACTAGGGAGTTTTTAAAAATGTTAGATTACAATAATGAATGAACAAGAATTTATTTTAGATTTTCTCTCTTTGATTAACACCACAAGATTGAACAAAACTATGATGGTCCAAAATAGTTCCAAATTAAACAATAACTACACTGAAAAAAATAAGGAAACTCTTTAATCAGACATTGGGTCTAAATGAATGAAACATATTAAAGATCAAGCGGTTTACTGTACATTGTGTAAATGGTTGAGAACAAAATTATGTAACAACAGTCAATGTAAACCAAAATCCCCAACCGATTAAGGGCTGGATTCAAACTCGAAAATCTAAAGTAAACAAATGGCTGTTCCAACTTGCATGGATTTCATCACGGCAACTCATAATGTGACTTAGTAGTGCGTATGAACCCCACGTGCCTGTATGTACTCCCAACATCGTCTGGGCATGATTATGATGATATGGCGGATGGTGTCCTGGGGGATATCTCCTCCAGACCTGGATCAGGGCATCAGTGAGCTCCTGTAATCTGTGAAACTACTTGGTGGCGTTGGATGCACAAATACATAACGTCCCAGAGGTTCTCAATTAGATTTAAGTCTAGGGAACGTGTGGGCCAGTTGAGGGCATTAATGCCTTCGTCATCCAGGAAATGCTTACACACTCAGGCTACATGCGGCTGGGCATTAGCCTGCACCAGGAGGAACACAGGCCCAGCGCAAGGTCTGACGCTGGGACTCAGGATTTCATCCTGGTACCTAACAGCAGTCAGAGTACAGCCAGTATCCTCCAAGGATATGCCACCCCAGACCATCACTGACGCCCTGCCAAACCCGTCATGCCATGCTGGATGAGGTTGCAGGCAGCATAAGGTTCCCCACGGCGTCTCCAGACTCTATCACATGCTCAGTGTCATCATCAGTTTGAGCAGAAACATGCACACCAGCAGCCTGCTAAGGGACGATGTATAAGGCTCTGGCAGTGCTCCTTTTCCTAATTGCACAAAAGAGCAGATACCAGCCCTGCTGCTGAGCTGATGCCTTCTATGGCCTTGTCCAGCTCTCCTCGTAGCTCCGCCAGGCTTTTGAGACTGTACTTGCAAACACAGCAAACCTTATTCCGACAGCCTGGAGGAGCTGGACTGTGTGTGCCAACCTCAATGGGATGCAGGTAATGCCTCATGCTAGCAATAGTCTGTGGCCATCACCTGCAAAACTATACCCTTTTTGGGGGTTGTCTTGTTGTTGCCTCTCCAGTGCGCCTGTTGTCACTTTCATTTGCACCAAAACAGGTGACATTGATTCACAATAGCTTATGCTTCCTAACTGGACAAATAGATATGCCTGAAGTTTTATTGACTTGGTGTTGATAATGTGTTCCCTTAATTTTTTTAAAGGTGTAGTAAAAGTGTAAAAACAGGGCTAGATATGTGAGCGACAAAGCCAAAACTGCCAATCTCACTGACTATGATGGAGGCAGCATCATATAATGGGGATGTTTGTCATTGGCAGGGAATGGGAAACTTCTTAGGAGTTGTGTCAAGATAGATGGAGGGACATTTATGAAAACCCAACATCAGTCAACAAGAAATTTTGGACTAGAATGTAGACTCACCTTTAAGCAAAAAATATCCTAAACACTGCAGTAGTTTAAAACCACTAAATATTATTTCCCAGATGACTCTCGCAAGTATTAAAAGTTAATATCCAATGATATGCAGTCCAAATGAAAAGTGTCCAAGACAAATAGGCAAAAATAGATGGAAACGGATAGATATTTACCCCAAAACGATCTGTAGCAGTCATAGCGGATAGTGGATCTACAGTACCATTTATTAATTCAGGGTAAAATTATCTTGGTTTTCTTAATTAAAATTACTTTCTAATTATCTAATTTCTAATTATCTATGACGTTTTATTTTTTTATTTTTAAGGTGGAACATCTAATTAGAAAGGGGTGAATGTGTGTACAATATACTGCAGACCAATCTATCCATCTCTATATATGGATAGTTGAAGCCAACTACGAAAGATCATGGTTTTGCTACAACAAAACAATAGCTTCCAGCAATTTAACAGATGGAAAACAGAAGTGTCTACGTCTCACAAACCTAAAAACCCCAAAATGATCTTCCACAGACTTTTTAAGCCTAGAGAAAAGGTCTAATCATTAAGGCAGCGTCAACAATTGCATGAAGACCAAACTGTGTAGCAAATGGTTAACCAAGTCTTTGAACTTTGAATATACCTCCACAGGCCAACGGGGAAGCCCTGGATGTTCATGCCAGCTTGTGGAAGCCCTCCCTAGTTTGGGGATTTGCCTTCCCTCATATCACACAGCCACATCCTGCAGAGTAGACAAGTAGCGTTGATGCGGAAGGGAGAGAACATTGAGGACATGGCGTAGTGAGCAAGGAGCCAGATGAAACGAGCGCACGTGGTTTATATCAGGCCGGTGTCTCTGAACATGGCCAGCGCAGAGGCAGTGGGAGGCAGAGATCCCTTCAACCATCACATGCAGACTGGGGCTGGAGTGCTGAATGGAATCCACGTCCTCCCACCATCTTTGTAGTCTCTAATTATGAGCCAGGATCCAACTGTGGGTTACACCCCCCCCCCCTTACCACTTCTACCAACATCAAACAAGGGGGGTTAAGGGACTGCATTGATCTTATACTTCCGACTAACCTGCTATTAGTTTGACATGAGTGCGATTGACAGGAAGTGGAATTTGTTAAAGATTCAATGAAGGATGTAAATTGGGGTAGTCACATATTAACTGGTAAAAACCTATAGAGCAAGCAGAAGGTTTTTTCATAACGTGTCTTGTTCCACTAAACAAGCAGCGCCCCAGAGACCAGCGCTTGCTTCCCCTGCCCCACTAGTCTCATCCAGTTTGGGTGGCTCCTAAGCAGTCAGCATAGCTGCTGGCAGGCCATGGCTTTAGGCTTACCTTAGGAGGGCTCAGAGAGGGTCTCCTGGGAGGTTTGAACAGAGACCGTGTGGAGTGGGTTGTGCAGTCACAGAGGAAGTATTGGGACCCTTCCAAACGCCAGAGAACAGGCACGAATGTGGCCACACAACAATGTATGTTTAATAAATCAAGCAGCTCACGTCAACTCGCCACAACTAATGGGACTACTAATATTGATTTCCCATCCACTAGAAGAGCAGCTCAACACACACATTTGCAGCAATCACGTACAGGAGACAGTGTTAGCAACTGGAATTAGAGCCGCTCTTTTAACAGAGAGGGGAAATCAATACATGTGTTGTATGACTGTATTATTTTTGTAGGACAAAAAAATATATCGAATAAATCATCTTTTTTGCTAGTTAGTTAACAACAATTAGTGCAAGTGAGCTTAACCATGTACTAAAACGCTGAAAGAATATATCGTTTTTCATGTTGTACAGGATTTACTAGAACAATGGCATCAAAAAATGCCCTAAAAGGTTAAAAAATGCCTCTGGGCACTACCATTAAAAAGAGAAGACAGACTGCCAGACAGACAACGGAAACCGTTAATCCCCTGGATTTGGATGGGAGAAACAAAGCCGGCCGGCAGTCATATCATCCACACAGTATCCCGTCCTCCTACACAGACACATACTTACCACCAGGAAATAATACATCCCCTACCAACAAGCACTACCATGAGCGGAAGACATGACATGATGTGCTGTACCTGAATGACTGGCTGCAGCCAACGAGGGGCGTGTGTGTTTGTGTGTGTGTGTGTGTGGTAAGTATTCAGGATTTCTTTGTGATATGATCACAGTGGTGGCACATTGAACAAGCAGCATGCATATAGAGGTAAAAGATGAGAGGAATGAGAGAAAAGCACAACAGTGGATCCCTTCCTGTTGGATTATACAACAACCCTTTCATCACGTGCTGAGAAAACAATAAAGCACCAAGAAGATGACAGAGAGTCACTCCGGCCTAATTTCAAGCTATTGGTTTTGAGATGCCAGAGAAAACAAACATACCAATGACCGCAGCCTCACCCGACAATGACCGCAGCCTCACCCGACAATGACCGCAGCCTCACCCGACAATGACCGCAGCCTCATCCGACAATGACCGCAGCCTCATCCGACAATGACAGCAGCCTCACCCGACAATGACAGCAGCCTCACCCGACAATGAACGCAGCCTCACCCGACAATGACCGCAGCCTCATCCGACAATGACCGCAGCCTCACCCGACAATGACAGCAGCCTCACCCGACAATGACAGCAGCCTCACCCGACAATGACAGCAGCCTCACCCGACAATGACAGCAGTGAAGCGCTGGTGGTCCCGAACTGCTACACTACGACGGCTTTAAGGTTTGACAGGAAATTCTAATATCTGGTATGCTTGCGGAATTAGGAAAAACATTTATGGATCAGAGTATGTCAAACTACTGTCATTTCACAGCGCTGGAGGAGGTCACACGAACTACAGCTAAAACAAAGAGTTATTACCACACTAAAAGTGCTGTACTATGGATGTCAGTGCCCGAGGGGGGTAGATGGGGGTTTAGAGGGAACTCCAACACAAAGGCGTGCACACACCCTGTGAACAGCGATCTAGAGTGTAGGGATTGTCAGGCGGCCAAAAAAGTACACAGCTGCGGACAAAACAGAGGATTTTCTCCATTCCTCCGGAACACCTGCTGTCTACCCACAGCCAAGAGACAAACAGGGGGCCCACCTGGGTCAGCTAGCAATGCATGGTTCCAACCCCTCTGCTCCCCACATAGCCCGGCCTACCTCACCTGGGCTAGCCAGCAAGACGTGGGCCCCTCTCTCCTCCCCAGCCGGCAGCATTCCTTGGCGTAGATGCGAGACGAATATGCTTGCTGTATAATTTGATGCGCTGATGACACTGTTGCTCACGCCTGTCTGTCCTCCCTCATTTGCCCCCATGCAATATGACTTCAGCTTGTTCACGCACATAAAACCATTTAACCATTCTTGTGTGACTTAGACTCAACGTTGGCATTGGCAAGGTCAATACATGCCTTGAAGAGTTGGGACAGATGTACGCTGTTCGGCGCTAAACTGGAATATTTCCTCACCATCTGCTGTGCCGTCAAATCGCTAATCTCCTTTGTCATATATTTAACTGTTACAGCTTGATAATTAAAATAGCTTTCTATTCAAAATCAGGACTACTCTGCAACCGTCCAGATGTAGATATATCCATGAATACGCCTAGCTAATGCTTAGGTGGCAGAAGGTGATCACAAGCCTCGGGGACAGTCGTGAGGAGAGTTTCTGGTCAATGCTCCCAGGCAGCCATCATGGTTTTCCAGCAGGAGGTAGATGCCCTTGATCCATAAGCTGCTCTGGCTCAGTTAAATTAGCATGCAGCATTGGCTAGCGGGCAACAAAATAAAACAGTGGTGCTTTTGTTAATTATCCACGCATCTCAACATTAAATGGAGGGTTCCTGTTTGCCGTTGGCTGTGTTAGATCCCTTTGAGCTGGAAGGGAGTTTCTAAGAACAAATAAGGGATGTGTCTCAAACACTACCATTTGATATAGTGCACTACTTTGACCAGATACCCATCTTTGACCAGAGACCTAGCTTTGTCCAAAGTAGCACACTATGAAGCGAGTAGGTTGACATTTGGGAGGCATGCAACAAGTTAGAGAGAGAAGTAAGAAAACCAAGCGTTAGCAGAAGAGCACTTAAAGTAGTAGACATTTAATAAATTACCTAGTTTAAGAAGCATTTGGTCTTAGCCCAGTTCGACATGCAGGCCTTGGCTAAGATTCACAAGTAGCTAATCAATAGAGCCAAACTCTATGAGATTGGATAAAACATGATGGCCGAGCAGGTTAGAGGATTTCATTTTTACTCAGTACAGAAGCTCAAAAGCATGTTAGTACAATCATGATGTAAGCCTACATATAAATCCCTAGGCACAGGAAAATGCTGAAGTCCAGACCCAAAATAATGCATCTGTGTGTTTTGTTTGTTAGCTAAGTGTTTTTCCACTGGCGCACGTCATTCAGCAAACTCCTTCAACGATGACAAAACAAGCAAGTCATTGAATGCATTTTCTATCTTATTTTGTATGTATATGCTGATCCGTGTAACATATCATGCAGCAGATGAGTGCCCGCACATTGTCTGACCAGGGCAAGATAATAGACAGTTCAGCACGAGCACTAAAGGTATTCATTTGTAATTTCATTGTGTAACTGGGCGACTTGGGAACACTCAACAGATAATAAAGTGGCCCCTCTGTACTTTCCAGACCTCTCTCCTGAATAAGCTACAGGGTCAGAGTTGCCGTACATACACATGGTTAAAGAAACAGCTCCATAAGAAATTACCGCCGTTTTCTTTGCTGGTTTGCTGGAGTTGGTGAAAATGTATAAAAGAAATAATAACATTGTTCAAGCGTAATCGTCAAAGCTCATGTGTTTCAGAAACAACAGTGCTGTAAAACAACGTCCTCTGGTCAGAGGACAGGCTTTAATGCAGTGGTAGCACATCAGAGTAAAACGGAGACGAGTACCACTTTTAAAAGTGCCTCCTAACAGACAGCTCCCACAATCCAACACACACGCAAACATACATTGGCTGCATGGCCAGCGTGTCCTCTAGACTAGATAGAAGCCACTTCACCAGAAAGGCTGCTCCAGCAGGCCCCTCTAGAGAGGACCGCAACAGTGCTGACAGGTCATATCTATTTTAATTAGCAAAGTATGATGTTAGTAGAGCCAAGAATACCAAATCAAGATAAACCTGCAGGGAGCCCAAAAGACAGGAGCATTGAAACCGTAACCAAGAGGTTGCTGTATCGAGGTTTTTTGGCAAGACATTAAAAAAAAAAAAAAAAAAATGGTAAAGATAAATAAAGATGGCGGCTCCCATGTACTTAAGACAAATACATACGTGAAACGTGAAAAAACAGGAAAAAGGTTGCGCTAGTTTATTAGCACACTACACCAAGTCACACAGTTAGGGAACTATGTTGCGCAAAAAGAATGACTACGGTATGCAAATTCTTTATGCGCATTTGCCAACGCTCAACAGGCATCTAGTTCGAAGAGGTTGTGTTAACAGCAGAAGTAGCATTGTATTTGGACCTTATTTGCAACAGAAAATAGAGATGCACTGATGTAGCAGTCAGCAATTGCTGTAAATCTACCCAGAATAATTGGGCACTCCAGCAATAATGCAGCATTCATTTGACCGTGGCGCTACGGCACCTCGTCCTAAAATTAACGGTTTAATCACCTACATTTTGGTATACAGATTATCTGTCTAATTATCACTGTTCGTAAATTGATTAAGCTCATGATGCTATTCTATTCATGCGCGACTTGAGAAAAAGAACACTTCTTCGTAGTCCGAGCCAGCCAATAAATTGGGTCCTCACTACGAAGAGTGCGAGCAACCTCAGAGTGTGCATGTGTTTAGCCAAGGTTTTCATTGTTAAAGCCAAGGTGAGGTGATCCTATTATAGATTCAATTGGGGAGTGTGGAATCGGCCTGCCTTGTAGGGATCAATAGGAAAGCTTGACATAGTTCTAGTCTAGTCAAGTTTTTTGTTAACGGAGGCTTCTAGCCCACCTTTGTGCTATAGTGTGTCTTAGATACATGTGGAATTTCTCCTTTTTCTTCACACTCTAGCTCATACGGTAACTCAATTACACACACATAAAAAGCGACCAGACTTCGCATCCCTGAGTCCTGGATTTTCAAGTAGTTTAGCTTAGTTTAGGCCCAGACATTGACTTGTCATCACAGAGTCATTGGTTTCTTAATATTCTGTGTAGCCACAGGAACACATGCCATTTTATCGTATGGTTTGTGTAAAACGACCTACACTTAATGGGTGCTTGTGATAACTGATATAAACACACACACTCGTAAGTTCCGGGTACCTACATGATCCATTGTCTTCTCTACTTAATTTAGAAGGGGCATGAAACACATGACCTTTTAAATGGTTGGCTTGTGACAAAAGAGTAGCCATCTGTTCTAAGAACTTCCAGCATATTATGGTAATTTATGATTGCAAATGTTTCCAAACATTATGGAGTCAGTCAGATTATAAAATATTATTATCGCGTAGGTCAGTAATTCTCCTGTCCACTCAGTAACATTCATAAGGGAAACAATGTCCCCCAACCACAATGTCAGACAGGGAAATCTTTCTGCTAGACATTGCATGACTCAAGCAACTGTACTTCCAAACAGGTAGGGCGTCAGCCTTGTAATTTAGCCGCCAAAGGAGTAAAGGAAGAACATATCATTTAAGGTCAGTCTCTGTTTGACCTTTGTAATTAAATCCGACAACAGTTTCAGGTTTGCTCAAAATAACATTTTGGCAGGGCAGTGGTTTCCCCTCCGATTTAAGTCTGCCTCGTGCAGTCTGCTACACGTCTCGCTGGTCACCGAAGCCCATAATCACCGCACCTAGTCAGAACCTGTAGTGCACAGATGACGTTGTCATCTCTGGGTCGCTGCCGGCTCTACTGTAGATACGCCTGCGCACGGTGATCAGATGATGAGTGTGGAAGCAGACATCTCGAGTGAGATGTGTGTCGCCGCAAACCTTTGATCACAGAAGACGACGTGCAGTGCCTCCTCCCGAGGCAATTCTCATGAAAAAGTATTTTCAGCGGTCTGACGCAGTTGTAAAGAATTCCACAGATAACCTCCTACAATTCCGTCACTTCTTAATATGGACATGCATTGTCAGACAGGGCAACTTGAAGTACAGAGATAGCCTATGATTTATAATTCTATTATCCGGCTATTATCATTGGACAACAAGGGCCGATTAAGGGCAAACTCTTGCAACAAGAGCCGGAAAACAAAACCACAACCCGTTCAACCATGTTAAGATTACAGTGCTTAAGGCTGCACAAAAAGCTCTTTTACTAGAAACCAGTAATAGTCCACTTACCTTCACAACAAAAACCTCACCCGACTGGACAATTTTGACATGTGAATGGGGAAAAAATACAAAAAACCTAGCACAGAAGTTTGGCGGAACTCATTGAGCCGCAGACCTAAAAGAGTAGAACAGGGCTTATAAAAAAAAGCAAGGGTTAGTTTAAAGGTGAGAATATAAAGCTTCCTTAGCTAAGCTTCTCCCAGATAAAACCCTAACTGTGGACTTAAAATTAAAGAGCTAGTCCAGGGGAAGGCAACCCTGCTTCTGGAGAGCTGTATGGTGTAAAGGGTTGAAGGAAATAATAATCTTGAATAGTGAGGTAGTCCAACAGCGGTGAGCATTCCTGAATTGGAATAAGATTGAGTTACAACGCAGGACTTCCCCAGGCCTTGCACTATGCACACCGCTACCTTTTGCCACTTGCAGATGCATACCTGCTGTAACTCCACTGCACTCCTGTGCTGTTTACATGATAAATTGCCAATTTACTAATTTCTATGCTATTTGCACATGTATACATTGTCATCATGTGTCATTGTGCCCATTAATACACTGTCTTCATTCCATTACTGTTAACTACATGCACTGTCTTCATTCCATTACTGTTTACTACATGTACTGTCTTCATCCCATTACTGTCTACTACATGTACTGTCTTCATCCCATTACCGTTTACTACATGTACTGTCTCCATTCCATTACTTTTTACTACATGTACTGTCTCCATTCCATTACTGTTTACTACATGTACTGTCTCCATTCCATTACTGTTTACTACATGTACTGTCTCCATTCCATTACTGTTTACTACATGTACTGTCTTCATTCCATTACCGTTTACTACATACAATGTCTCCATTCCATTACTGTTTACTGCATACAATGTCTTCATTCCATTACCGTTTATTACATACACTGTCTATATTCCATTACTGTTTACTACATGCACTGTACTGCATTCAATTTCCCATGGTCTTTTTGCACTTCTGGTTGGATGCAAAATGCATTTAGTTTTACTGTACTTGTACAGTTTAATGACAACAAAGTTGACTCTAATCTAGTGCATTCTTTACTCTATAAGACTCCTACAATATGATTGTGCCACATCCTACTCAGGAAGTTACAAATAAAGGATACATGTGATATTGTTTTCACCCACATGTTTTAAACTAAATATCTGTTATTCCTGGAAGTCTTTGTTTTCATTAGGCTGGTACGCTTACTATGTTTGTTCTGGAACTGCCAAAAATGCGGGTGCATTCATCAACTGTGAGGTGAGATCAACCCAGTCACTACAATATAGGCTATTCATCATGAAAACGTAAAGAAAGTATGGGTCAGCAAAAATAATACAAATAATATTGCAGACATGCTCAACAGTGATGGCAAAGCTAATAACTTAACCAAGCCTAGCCTATGTCGATCCTTCCCCCCCAGGCATGTCCGGAGGACACATATAATTGGTCTACTGGACAATATTGTAACAGGCAAGCATCTGTCTCATCTTGTCTCTCCTAAGCTTCCACCTATCCATTTGTGTACAGTTTGACATGTATTGGCACCCAGTAGCTCATGTGGACAAAGACAGAATTAAAGGAAATTAACTATTAAACAGAGGTGTCTAGTTAAATATTCATTTTAATCCAGCACAGAACGCAAGACACCCACGAGGCTGCGCTCATGGCACCCTGAACTGACCAGGCAATTAAGGGGGAATTTCCATTCTTCATCAGGCTCCCAGGAGAATTCATTGCAGAGCTTGGTGGAATTGTAAAGATCATATGAACATCTAACAGCGGCGATGGCAAAGGTGAACAAGCGCTATTGTTTTATCAAAGCTGGTGGAAAATAAATGAACACACACACACACGTTACGAAGGAGGGATCAAGCTAGTGTTAAACCTCTCCTCGGGCCACCTCCTGATGCATCTGACCTCAAACATTAAAAAAACGCCAAGACACAACACCACCACAAAAAACAATCAAGTGATTCTGACACAATGCCATTGGCCCAGCCAAATTATAACTGGTGTAATGGCCATTATATAGCAGGGGATTTTTGTGCTTTCTTTGAAACCCATCCACACAATCTTAAACAGAATCAAACACAGTATTACCTTAGTGAGGGGTTATTTTGAAACTGTCTGTAGCATTCTGGAGTTTTACTTTGAGAGGGAATTAGCATGGGGAGGGCGCGTGAGCGCGCGTGTGTTTGTGTGTGTGTGTGTGTGATGTCGTCATGCTACTAGTATTCTCATGCTGTTTGAAAGCGTATCCTCTGTCGCTACCTCTCACCAGGGGACAGATAAAACTCTTAGAGTGGAGCCATTCCACGGTCTTTGAAGATGAGGATGCTGGACTGTTCTAGAGGTTCTGTTACAGCTAACCATCTAGAGGTATAATTTCCCACAAGAGGCACCCCTCAAAAAAGGAGACGAGGAAAAGATTGAAACCATGGAGGGTTTGGGCAGTCCTGGAAGAGGGTTTGGGCAGTCCTGGAAGATGGTTGGCAGTAGGGGCCCCCTGAGTAGCAGAGTATGCCTAGCCCAGGGAGAGTAGAACACCCAGAGGCTGGCATCGATACTGGAAAAAGATTGATGGCAACTTTTGACAGTGGCAATATAAAATTCTAGTCTGTTAAAAATAATTGTACCCCATAAAATATGAAAACATGTTTTGCAGGACGTTGCTTCTGAAAATGTTCACTATGCACGCAAAATGTTATTTTCCCCAAATGCTTGAGAAGCAATATAGCTGCATACAGGAACAACTCACTCTGCCACAATGACAGCAAACACAATGACAGATGAGGTGGATTGCCCATCTATTTAACCACAGAAAGACCACAGAATTCAAATAAGTATTACACCCACCATGGGAGTCAATGATTTATACTGATATTTTTCAGTTTACTAAAAAGTGTGCGATTAGAAAGTGCGATCTGATATGGTCTTCATTTGATAAGACTCATTAAAGCTTTGACAGTTCTCTAACAGCCGACTCGTTAGAGGCGGGATGCCGCAAGAGGGTATCACATTGGGGAACTTTCAGGCCGAGTCATTCCAGCTAGCAGGCACCCCCATCAGACCTCCAAGTGTTTGGGGGGAAATCATTAAGTAGATGATTGATGCTGCGGTAGAAAATACAACGGTTGGTCCTTTGAAAAGATAAAAGGTGAACCCTCAAAAAGAAACTGAAAATATGTGCTCGGAATAATATACATTAACACCACTCATTAGATCGGACAATGGGAATGTGAAAACTGTGAATGTCTGTGTAATGGAATCAAAGGTTTGGGAATGTTGATCAAGTAACATTTTCTACTCAGTACTTAACGTGGTCCAACAACATTTTTGAAAATGAAAATAATAGTGGTTTTGAAAATGCTGATTAGAAAACATTTAATTAGTGTAAAAACAGGCTAATGAATAATGTGCCCCACCAACACGATGCAGGTCTCTGGCGTGACACGACCAGGATATATGGACACAATCAAACCAGCTACACGGCTTTCAATTTGTCTTTGGTAAGTTTGACATATCCCACTTTTCTGGAGGACTTGCCAAGAAATGTTGCTTAAATGATGTTAGAGATTGTAATAGAGGTCATTTATTATGTGCAAATAAAGCACCCAATTTTGTCTAAGTGGCTTTCTCCCTAAAATCACAAATTCCCTCCCAGCTTACAAAAAGAAAACAAAATGAAAATAAGTTTACAAAAACATAATTATTTGACCTGGTTTTGATTTGATACAGAGGGAGAAAAGTACTGCTTGTTATTGCTAAAAACAAGTTAATCAAAATACTTTGTACAAGCATTTTCTGCTATTGGATAACCCCACAATGTGACCCACTTGCACTGAGGAGAAGGGGCCAAAACGTAAATGTAAAGCCTGGCGCCGGTTTACTGCTCCATTGACAATAGCCAGCGCCAATTACGGTGAAGATCACTAGGTCCGCTGCCTCACAGAAATGGATCGGCTTGGCTACAGCAATTGCCTTTACGTCCTTTACACAGATGAAAATAAGACTGCATATAATACACATCATGGTCAAATTGATGCCATTTAGTCTGTGTGTGAATGATGTATAATAGATTACACTTTTCTACTTGTTTGACAGTAGAGGCCATGTCCTGTTTGTTTAGCTGAGGACCTCAAGTTACACTGGGGGTCTTAAAGACTACCAGTCCCAGCTTGAAATGGTCTTCAAGACCAATTACCAAATTAGGCCACATAAGGGCCAGAGAGTTGGGAGTCAGAGTGGCCTTCTGATGCCTGGAACACCCGGAAAGGTCTTCCCTCATGTGATTCCTAGGGATTTTAAAAAGGACAGACCACCTTCAGACCTCCAGGAAGCGTCAACAGTCAGGGATCAGTATTCAAACCTGTTACAGAGCTGTTCAACCATTTGGCAGGCTTACAAGGACAGAGGAAGCTCTGTGAAGACTTCTCAACATCAGCCATCAAACAAGGTCGTAGTCTCACCCGCTCAGCCACAGACCAGTCACAGGTTTCTGTGCAACGGAACACTGCTGTGAAACCAATTAGCCAGTTTCATCTTAGGTGGCAGTTTAAGGATTGTCATGAACGTCAAATTAGGTCTTTAGGAAAAACAATTGACCATCCAGAAATGGTTTAGACAATCAGGTGGTTCAATTGATGGGTTGTTGGGGAAAAACATTCCTTCCATCTGCCTTACAAACCTGCAGATTATTAGTTCTTCTAAATGCAGTGAGAAATTCAGACACTAAAAAAAGCCCCTGGTTCTAGGCCCTTGGGAGAAACAGCAGCCTTGTCATTGCTAGCAGCACTACAGAAGGCCCAGCCTCCCTTCGCTGGATTCTTAATTCCAGAGTCATAGATTATTTTCCCTAAAAACATTTGTTTCCCCCCCCCCCCCTCCCTGAAGGTAGGCCTAATCCTACCACAGTGGACAAAAATTGTTGCAAGTCAACCACCTACTGTTCTGTCTTCAAGCCGAAAAAACATTAAAGGATAAAATGTCCGAGGGGGAATCCATAGGAAGTGGATCCTTAGTGGGGATCTACCATCGGCTTGCTTGGATTTGTTTGTTATGCTTTTGTTTCATCCATCAAATAAAGTAGACGACAAAAAAAGTCTGCTTTGAACAAGCCCAACCTCCACATTGAGATACAGCACTTCTATAAAGATGAAAAGAAAAATTCTTGGCACCACATCTAAAGGTGTCGTTTTGAGTCTTTCTTTGTACCCCTCCCTCTGTTTTTAGTTATGAAAACCAAAGTGTTAAGATCACTTACGCACAGGTGAGGGCGTGCCGCCAGTAAAAGACAAAACCCTGACAGATGATCCAGAGTGGGTCATGTAGACGACACAGAAAACCCCTGATTCTTCACAGAGACAAAAGGTGTGTGTGTGAGGCAACATACTACAGGGGAATTTAGTATTTTGGGTGTAATTCCACAAAATGTAATTATTCAGCAATACAAAAGACAACCACTTGAACTCACATTTATAGGCATATATCCTGTATACCCACAGTCACAATGGAGCGACTAGCAACTTCTAACAAAGGGTTTTCAGTCAAAGGTGTTCCACTATTAATTAAAGAAAACCCCTATTACAGAGAAACCTATTTAGTACCTAACTGGAAGAATACAACACAGTAGAGTTTTCACTTGCTTGCCAGGGTTACATCCCGAATAGGTTTTCATTTTGGCTGTTGGCTTGACAGCCGTAAACACAGCAATATCTACCCGGTTACTATAATTCTAACAAAATTAACATTTTGAATCTTTAAGGTGAATCTTTAACTTCTGGTAGGAAAATGACCTGTTGGTCCCCAAAGAAATGTATCATAATAGAGGTAGCAGATTAGAAGCTGTCAAAATTGGTTTGGCATTCTGCTGGTTATCCCAACTGGGCGCTGTATGATTTAAACAAAGATGTCATTTATTCAAATTTCTATTCAGATATGAAACAAATAGTTAACCGGTCACAGTGTAGTTTACTAAAATCACATCAGTGATGTACATAAGGTTTATTAATTTACATTAAGGTAGTTAGGCTTTACAGTGATTATCACCAGAGAAACAATTGAAAAAACATTAAAAAGGGCATACCCACATTGCAGAAAAATATGTTGGTGACAACTAACCTCTTTCTGGTTGCAAAAACAAGCAAATTAGACTTATTTGGAAATTCAGAATATACAGATTCCGTTTTTTCAGGGAACGGAAAACCAAACAGGAAGGACAACTGCAAGAATTGAATCAAGGCATTACAGAGCCAAAACTAAATCTCAACCCAGGGGAGCAATGCCTTCCATAAACATAGGGTAAATACTGTAGTGTAAATAGTCACAAGTAGTCCTCCATGAACATACAGTAAACACTGTAGTGTAAATAGTCACAAGTAGTCCTCCATGAACATAGAGTAAACACTGTAGTGTAAATAGTCACAAGTAGTCCTCCATGAACATACAGTAAACACTGTAGTGTAAATAGTCACAGGTAGTCCTCCATGAACATTGGGTAAACACTGTAGTGTAAATAGTCACAAGTAGACCTCCATGAACATAGGGTTAACACAGTATAGTGTAAATAGTCACAAGTAGACCTCCATGAACGTAGGGTTAACACAATATAGTGTAAATAGTCACAAGTAGACCTCCATGAACATGGGGTTAACACAGTATAGTGTAAATAGTCACAAGTAGACCTCCATGAACATAGGGTTAACACAGTATAGTGTAAATAGTCACAAGTAGACCTCCATGAACATAGGGTTAACACAGTATAGTGTAAATAGTCACAAGTAGACCTCCATGAACATGGGGTTAACACAGTATAGTGTAAATAGTCACAAGTAGACCTCCATGAACATAGGGTTAACACAGTATAGTGTAAATAGTCACAAGTAGACCTCCATGAACATAGGGTTAACACAGTATAGTGTAAATAGTCACAAGTAGACCTCCATGAACATAGGGTTAACACAGTATAGTGTAAATAGTCACAAGTAGACCTCCATGA
>JACXGK010001379.1:54921-71160 GCA_016801125.1 Novumbra hubbsi | reverse complement strand
GTGTCTCTTACCCTCGGTATGTCAACAGCATCTATCTGGTGACAGTGTCTCTTACCCTCGGTATGTCAACAGCATCTATCTGGTGACAGTGTCTCTTACCCTCGTTATGTCAACAGCATCTATCTGGTGACAGTGTCTCTTACCCTCAGTATGTCAACAGCATCTATCTGGTGACAGTGTCTCTTACCCTCGGTATGTCAACAGCATCTATCTGGTGACAGTGTCTCTCACCCTCAGTATGTCAACAGTCTCGATCTGATGAATGTCCTCGTCCTTGGTGTTGCTGTCGATCTTGAACATGCGGTGGACAAGCGGTAGTTTACACAGTGGTCCCAGGTTCAGCTCCTCAAAGCGCTTTTTGTCCTTCAGACCAGCCATGTTTTGACCCAGCTCATACAGAGTACACATCGCAGTCACAGCCTCTGCAGACTGACAGGAAAAGGACCACACACCAGTTGATGATCACATCATTTACTTCAAAAAGCTTGTTGCTGATGATGTGCTCGTTTATTTGTGTGTGATAAAAGAAAGTTCATGAAAGATATTTCAAAGAAAAAAGTTCCAGAAATACAAAGTAGAAAGTAATGTGCTGCAGTATCTATAACACAGGAAATGTTTGAACCGTATACAACAATCAGAGAGAACAACCCATTACAAACCACACAAGGTATTAGTTACCCCATAGACGACTCACGATGCACATAAAGCTGTATAAAAGCGGTCGGACGGATAATGAAGGAGTGTGGATTAGTGAGTGACCGTGTCCTGACCTCTATGAACATGTTGACCTCCCGTATGGTGCGTTGCAGCTCCTTCAGAGCTGGAACCTGCCAGCGGAGGTCTATCCTGCCGGCCTCCAGAGAGGGGACCTGCATCAGCCGACACACCCGGGAGATCACCTGGGAACAGCACCAGGAGAAAGGGGTTCGGATCCCGCAGACAACGCAACAAAGGGCCAGCTGGGACTGAACCAAACGGGATCTGGATTTAACATGTTGCATTGGGTCCGAACCTTTTTTCTAGGGAACATTGTGTAATATCACATTTCGGTGCTTGTCTCCTTTGATTGGTGAGGTAGGTAATCAAACACGCGATCATCCGGGGTAAAATGCATTGCACATAGATGATCCTCGTGCGTTCAGGAACTATGTTCAATGAACAGATGAATCCAAAGTGAAAGTGGGACATGGACCCTGTTATGTCTGGCATGTCAAGGAAGAACCGCATATCTATCGTCTAACATGGTGTTGGTATTGGTTTGGGGAGGTTTTCCTGCATCAGGACCTGGTGTTGGAGAACTTTAAATTCCAAATTACATTTGTCTCACATTTCCACGGTGTTTATTTACTCTGGTTTCATTTGACCTCAGTTTAGTTTTTGATTCGATAGCGTGAAGAAATGTAAAACAAATCCAAGGCACATTGTTTTTCTCCTGTTAGTTGCGCCCACTAGATGGACCCACTCAAGAGGCTCATATGTCTCGTTACCTTCTCTCTGGAGACAAGTTCTCCCTCAGCTGCAATGGCTCGTATGACGTCCTCCACCAAACTGTTCACAGCCTCAGGATCCAGAGCTTTCTTCCTCCTCCTTCTCCTCATCAGTCCATCCTCCTCCTCCTCCTCCCCTTCATTAGCCTGTGCCTCTATGGCCCGTATGTTAGCTCCATGCACCTCTCTGAGCTGAGCCTGGTAGGCCTCTCTGAAGACAGGGATGTTTCCTTCCCTCTGTCCCGCATTGAGCAGCTTCCGTTCCTGGGCTTTGTTCAGTCTTGGTTCCGCTGGGGCATCGGAGTCCAACACAGAGGTAGCAAGCGGGTGGCTTTGAGGCTTGACAGAGGGCTGGGATGCGGTTGATATCAAGGGGAAGCCCGTTTTAGAGTGGACCCTGTTCTGCGGGAATCCGTTGTTCAGGGGTGTGGAAGGACGAGATTTCTCCTCCCTACACTCTGGCACCTTTGGTGTGTCTGAGAGCGACACAAAGGGAGATAAACAAACAGTAAGAGAGCAAGAAAGTGATGGAGAGAAATAAAAAATACAGATGGAGAGAGACCGATAATGACAGACAAAAGAGAAAAAAGGTAAAGAAATAGCAAAAGAGATAAATAAGAGATAAAGGACAGAAAGAGCCATAGAAATACTTAAAGCGAAATATAAAGAGACATAGTGAGGTAGAGAGACCCCATCTTTCAGTCATCTCTTTCTATTTCTTTATCTCTCTTAAATCGGTCTCTTTCTTTACCAGAGACATTTTAAACTGAATAAATACATTTAATGGTAAACCAGCCAGCACTGCAGCTGCTTAACACTGCTAATGAGTTCTGACAATCCCTACCCGTTGGTTTCTCTGCTCCTGACGCTCTCTGGTCTGCAGCGGAACAGGACCTTGCCGGTTGTTTCTCACAGTTTTCGTACAAAGACTTGTACTGAAGGAGAGGAAGAGAACTGCCAAACAGCAAGAAGTATCCGTTCTGAAGCTGGGCCATCGTCGTGGCAGCAGGGGGATACACCTTGATCACCTACATCCAATCACACTACAATTACACATCCATTCAATACAATACACTTTACAATAAAAAAGCAGCTCGTAGACGGTATGTATATTAAAGAAATACTTGATTATTTAAGCTTATTTAGAGACCAGGTCATTTTACTAAGGGTAATCACTTTCCAGCCACATGACCAAATAGAAAACAAAAGATATCCTACTTCTCTAACTCGGTGTAGCAGCTCTTCCTGGGTCAACTCTTCTGACTGTTTCACTGTGCTGGAGAACGAGAGGAGGGGGGAGGAACGAGGGACAGCCGAGGGGGGGACAGAAGGACAGGAGGTCCCAAGGGAGGACCCAGAGCTTGGGGGGGGCCCATAGTGAAAAGCTTCGAGAGGTATGGGTTCAGACTTCCAACCAAAGCTGATTGGGGCAGTGGACGGAGGTGGGGTTTTCAGTACTGCAGCTTTGGGGGTACGGGGTCTCCGTGGCGGGTCCTTCCCAGGTCCAGTTCCAGGCTTTTGTTTTGCCTGGCCTCCTGCTGGCTTTTCTGCTGCTCCAGCAGCTTCCTTATGGGTCCTGTGAAATACCAGGTCGTGATCCACAAAGAGCTGCTCCCCCAGAGATGCCACCAGGCTGAGGGTAGAGCTGAAGCCCAGGGAGGACAGGGTGAGGTTCTGGTGATACGTCTGGCTGAAGACAATGGTCAGCTTCTTGAGGGGGATCCCTGCTGGGTGCTTCTCCACCAGGTCTATGACTTTCCTCTGGACACTCTTAGTCTCAGACATTGCTAGCACACACACACACACAATATGGGAAATTAGTTTAGTATTACAATATAAACATAACAATTAATGTTTCAACTGAGATCACAAAAACAAACAATCAGGTTACAAGTGTGTAATGTAACCATTCATCAATTGTATATAATAGCATGTTCACAATCAGTAACTGAGTAATTCTGAATCCCAGAATATGTTATCTGTATGTCAGTTAGCTAGACTAGCAGTGCCAACATCAAATTGAGAGTCATAAACATCAGCCAAATATTAACATGACAAACATTTACAAACACGATATGAATACAGAGGCAATGAAATCCAACATTCCAATTAATAAGACAAATATATAAGAAACATTTCACCTTACCGAATGTATGTTTTGAATGTCGATGAAGGCTACAATTAGGTGTAACACATTTCTGCCAGAAATTTGTTTAAAGTCGAAATGGTTCCCTTCTCATATCACTCTTCCTTTATACCCCCCCCACACCCTGTTACAACTACCAATCACAGTGCTTTGCAGGAGAAAAGGAAACTGAAAGTAAAAGGTGACTAGCTAGGAATTGAGACATTTGGTGTGCTGGGTGTATTACGAGACACAGAAAAAGTAATCAGCAACACTGTATTGTGTGTAAACAATCTGGGGACGGTAGGAACAATTTTATTAGGGCCTATATATGTTGTGAGCAAATTAGCCATTCATCTTTTTTTGTTATGCATAAAACATTAATGACCTACTGAATATCGAACTGAATTGTACTATTTAACAATGTATTCACATTGAACTATTTAACAGAGTGGCTGTTTTGTGTTTGTAAATAGGAAGAGAAAAACTGTTGTGACTCAGCAACAGAAAAGCCGAAAACAGGAGACAGGGATGATGTGAGTCATGAGGAGGAGTGGAGGGAGGAAACCATCAAGGCCTTGCGTTTCGGTTTCTTGGCATGTTAACAGCTGATCTCTACTGAACTGTTGTCAAGGAAGTCATGTGACCATGATGACACAGAGTAGGAGGTCTCCTGACAAATTGCTCATTATCCACAATACAAACAAATGTTATACATTTCTTTTTTAAGCACTCTGATTTCTGTTGGGACTGTCCACAAAACGTGAGCCAAGCGACACGTTAGAGACGACTGAGGATTCTTCCGCAATGAGATTCTAACAGAAACCACTTCACTTAGCGCTCCCACAGCCAACTTACCACACACCGCCTCACCCGTCTTCCTGGGCAGAGCTCCCGATAGGCCTGTGTTGACATTGTCTTCTCCCTCCAGCACCTCCCGCTTCCCCTCCTGTACAGATCCCAGCTGTGTCTGCATGGATTCCTTCTGGTCCCCAGGACTGCTTAACCTGACCACGTTCTTCTTGTTCAGTCTCTCCACACACACCTGCTCCCCCAAAGCGGCGAACAGCTCCTGCAGGCCCGCCAGGCCATATTCTCCTAGTTTCAGCTGCCTGCCGTACATCTGTTTGTAGCTAGCGCGCAACCTGGGCACCTCCACGCCACTGGGGACAGTGCTGAGCATACGCAGCACCTCTCCTTTCAGATGGTGCAGACGCACGGCTGAAGTGAAAAGAACCACACGTCAGGCAAGACCAAAGTCCACTTGTTTTGACTATACATCTTCTGTCCTTCCTTTCTGTGCACATCTAAACAAGCTTGATAGACACTATATGGACAAATGTACCGGGAGACCTACACGTAACGTCTACCGGAGCTGGTATAACATCCCATAAATCCATAGGCATGTGACTGGGGCACACTCATGCTGCAGTAGAAAAGGGCCTTCCTCACACTGTTTTGGGGCAGCGCATTGGCCTCAGCACTCGACAACCCCGCTCTGTAACTTCATGTGGTCTGCTACTTTACCTCTTACAGTTGATCAAGACAATTCACAAACTGACTCGTTGCAACGGTGGCATCCTATTACAGTACCACGCTCGAACTCAGTGAGCTCTTCAGAACGACCCCTTCTTTCAAAAATGTTTGTCAAGGCAGACGGCACGGCTCGTGCATGGTTTTATACACCCGTGGCAATGGGACTGAATGAAACACCTGAATTCAACGATTAAGAGATGTGGCCTAATACTTGTGCCCATACACAGTGTATGAAGGCAGTGCAGTAGTAAGCAACTTTTCACATATGTGCTCAAACACAGATCAGTAGGGCTGTAACAGTGCATGTATTTATAACCAGGTCAGGGGTGCTCCTGATGGTGTGCACGTGACCCCAAATGAATACATTTAAAAACTCCTACAAATACATAGCTCTACACTGCGTTGAATTCCTGTTAAGGGAGTATAATGATGAACCAAGCAGGCACTGAACCGTGGATTAGGCCCTCCCTGGCAACTCTACGGATCACGGAGTGAACTCCTTACCATCGTTGAACTGAGGTACTTCTGACGATGCTAATGACGATGAACAGTGTGTGGTGGTCTGTAGACGAGACATGATAGGCTATACAGTTAGTCCTCCAGTAGGCGAGACGCAAAGCTGGACGGGCATGGTCTTCAACAGTGTCTCTAGCGCCAACAACCTAAGACGAAACAATATAGAAATAGAAAAGTGTTTTTTTGCAGCGTACGGATTCCTTATTACTATGTCGTTAATTTAATTTAAACTGTAACACTAATTCAACTCTTCTCATTTCAGAACCAAGAAACAATAACTTTGCTTTTGATGTATTAAAGCTGGGCTGGAACAACAACCTCTGTCAGTGCATGCCAATGCGGATATCTGGGTTACATGAAAACATGTTCCTGCCTGTTGGAGTCTTGCCGTGGGCATTCGCGTAAAGATTGTGAATGTTAAATATGGAAAGACCCTCTGGATAGTCCATACAAAGACGCACCAACACGCCCTTGGTTTCATACACATTTGCCTGCTTTCAAGAAGGCTTACGGCTACTTGACAGGCATCACGTAAACAAATAAAGGAGTCATCGTAATGTTGATCTCTAAAGGACCAGTAGGTACTTTGGTTTGCCTTGGTTCCATGTTCCGATGTTTCTTTGTGCTGTCAAGGCCTACGCTTTGTCACATTATTGGTCAGGGAAAGGCAATTTGTTAAAAATAAAATCTGACCACTACAAATGTAATAAAACCATGCAACTTGCAGATGTTTTTACTTCCTATAAAGGAGTGACTTCGGCATACTGTATAATAAAGCAAAACGATGTTGCTGCAAAACACGTCAAGAATGGCTAGAAGGCTGAGATACAGTAAAACAATCAACAAGTGACCACGTGCTAAGTGACGTGGTGTTGACGCTTGGCTGGCTGCCCCAAGATTGGGTTTTGCAAGATAGGTATCTTAGCTGGACAGCTATTTTTATTCTTCATTCTAATTACTAAGCTCATAATGCCGTACTATCCAGACCTTTTAATCCACTCCTGCTGCGTTTAGCGCTAGCTAAATAGTTGCCTTGCTAGCAACTGCTGAGCCCGCGAAGACTACAAAACAACTAGCAGCTAACAATAGCCAACCAGCCCAACTTACTTAAATACAGCTGTTGCCTGGTTACTGCACGTTTAGCTTATCTTCTGGCATATTAGCATTGCATTCATTTAAAAAAAAATCAATTTTACTCCCCTTAAAATTGTGAGACTGCATTTTCCTTGTTACCTCAGACAAAACATCTCGCTAGTCCCTAGCTACCTTCAAACCGGCTGCTATAACTAGATTACATCATCTATGTATATCTATGGAGACGAGAAACATGGGTTGGTAAAATATGTTGTGTCGCCCCCTAGTGCAAAGTTAATTCAATCATTGAATTTATTCATGATAATAGGTTGAAACCAAACAATACGAATAAAGACATTTATCAGGTGTAGTCCTATAAATACCAAACATAATGATAATTATTTTTCTGATACATCGCTGTACCATCATCTTTACCAAGGCAATTTATGGACTTGATCCCCATGCTAAAAAGCACAAGCTTTACTGTTTTACTAACAGGTGTTAGAACAATCTGCATGTGTGTTTTTGAATGAATTAGTCCCATCTAGCATAAACAACTAAGAGTTAAAATCACACTTAAATCACACATCGGGTCTCAATGAACAAAATATATGAAAGATCAAAATCTTTACTGTACATTGAGCCAAACAAGTGGCATAGTGCTGGGCTGTGAGCACAGGTCCCGCTAGAGAACTTTGGGCCCTCATGCCTCCGTTATGAAGTCTGTTTCTGACAGTCACACAAGTAGCCCACTGGAGGTCATGACAGTGCTCCACCTGTTCCTCCTCTCACGAAGCAACAGATACAGGTCCTGCTGCTGGGTTGATTCCTTGTTCAGCTCTTTTGGTGTAACATATCGGTCTCCTGATATCTCCACCATCCTCTGGACTGTTCTGGGAGACCTAGCAAACCTTGCGACGGCACGTATGGATGTGCCATCCTGGAGGAGCTGGACTACCCAATCTGATTGGGCTGCAGGTACCGCCAAATGCTACCAGTAGTGGCAAGGAAACTAGCAAAGGGCAAAACTTGAGAAGCAAAGGGCACTGGAGAGGAATCTTGCTGTTGCCTCTCCAGTGCAACTGTTGTCACCTTCACTTGCGCTTGACATGACATTGATTTGCAATACCTTATGCTTTTTATGCTCAATGTGAATCATGATATGTCTTGTGCACTTGCAATAGACTTCACAGCTTAATTGCTTTACAAATAACAATTTCTTAAGAGAATATTACCATTGACAATATAACATCTAGATTTGTAGAGAGATGCTGTGATTATTACTCTATTATTAGTCTATACTCAGAGACGTATGCCTAAAATACAACATGTCAAAGAAAGTTAACAAGAGGTTTAATCATACAAATAGAAATGTTGTGTCTTAATGTTGTGTTTTAACTATATATGTTTGTTTAAAAACATTTATATGGGATTTATATGATTGAGTGAGGAAATTGTTTCATGATTTAATCCCACACAAATTTATATTTTATGTCCTTCATTTTGTCATTGTAGGCTGCATCAAAGTATTCTGCCTGTGCCTCAGTGAAATGGTTCTTCCAGTCTCCGGCGATCCCTGAAACATAGCATAACAGAACATGAACACATACTGCTCATACACCTGCCGTAGCACTAGCACACCTGATTTAAGTATGTTATAAAGTAGAAACTTTTTACATGGTATTATATCCTTTGGCTATCTGACAATCAGCGACTAGGATTTAAAGCAACCAGTTTATAATTTGACTTTTTAGGAAGCAATATACCACATTTATTGGAATCAGCTGTAGAGGCAAAAACGTGCACCCATATGGTTTGCCAGAAACACTGGTATAATCCAATGATTTTTCTTTGTAGGTATTACAGTTTATAGAGATGTTGAAATACCTTTCCTGAAGAATTCTGATTTATTCGGGTCCATGAACTCAATGGGGACCAAGGAGTAGTTGGACATCTTGTTTTGCTTCATGTTCTTGAACATACAATGGTCTGCTATCTTCTCTATTACCTCATTACCTAGTGGCTTTTCCAGGAACTGGGATATTCGTAATACAGAATCCTTCAGGTCCTGCAAAGCAGTGCAGTGTATTCAATCTTTTTGGATCAACAACTTAAGACAAGACATCAAATGAAATAGATGAATTGTAAGAGCATGGAATCACATTTAAAAGACATTCGATACAATTAGAAACCGGTCAACTTGCTATTGAATATATTGTAAGAGTTAATCTCAGAGTTATATAACCTAAAACAAGTGCTGGGGCTAAACACACAGTAGTCTATTCATCCCTGAAGAACAAATACCTTCACAGTGTTATCATGTACAACGGCATGTCTAGCAGATCATATTTGGGGAGGGTCTTGCACTAATCCTAACCCTAACTCACCAATATCATTTCCTCATAGGATATGTACATAATGCGGTCCTGGTCCTTAGCATTCAACCAGCCCTTCACATGGTCAAACCAGGATCCAAACATCACTGTGAGGACAGCCACAGCCATGTCATCATAGGATATATAACCAATGATGAATAATAGTGATAGCATCAGTAATATTTAAAATAACTAAATGGTTCAGAATCAATGGTTCATCATACATTTCTGGATAATAAAGGGGATGCCCCCTAACATTGCTTTACTGCTGATATTCTTATTTGGATATTTGAAATCAGAAATTCTTTCATATATAGATTAAGTAACTGGGTAACAAATACATTTTGTTACAAGCAAAGCATACAAGCATACATTTTGTTACATACAAGCCTATTCCAATGAACAGTTCAACCAGGGATATAAGATACTGTAAAAGTATGACAGATGGTCAAACAATTTGTCAAAAGTTTGAAAACAATTGACAATAGAATACAATACCTTTTCCATTAATGAATTTCTGCAGGAATTCCTCCTGAGTTCCAGCATTAACTAGGAAGGAAGCCATGCTATGGTAGTGGTAGAAGGATATTAACACATCTTTAGGGTTTCTCATCACATAGATGACCTAGGGAAATGTAATCATTGATCAATCATTCATTAATCATTGCCATTGTTTATTACTCCATTACAAAATGTTTGAGCTCAAGCACGTAATTAAAATTGCAACATTCAACGCAGTTCATGGCTACATACTCTTTACGTAACAACAAATGTAACCAACATGGTTATTAAATCATTGTTAAATAACTCTTAACTCTAATAAATAGTTTACAATCTTACACATGACTAAAACTATATATTTTTTCACCCAAATAAATCTCTGCAACAAGAGCATGTTTATATACACTGGTTTAAACTTTAGGTTTAACAGTGGAGAAAGATGTAGGCTTCGTGGTTATTTACACTGGCATTACTTTGTTTAACAGTGGAGAAAGATGAAGGCTACGTGTTTATTTACACTGGCATTACCTTAGGTTTAACAGTGGAGAAATATGTAGGCTTCATGTTTATTTACACTGGCATTACTTTAGGTTTAACAGTGGAGAAATATGTAGGGTTCATGTTTATGTACACTGACATTACCTTAATTTTAACAGTGGAGAAATACGTAGGCTTCATGTTTATTTACACTGACATTACCTTAGGATTAACTGTGGAGGAATATGTAGGCTTCATGTTTATTTACACTGGCATTACCTTAGGTTTAACACTGGAAAAATATGTAGGCTTCATGTTTATTTACACTGGCATTACCTTAGGTTTAACTGTAGAAAAAGATGCAGACATCATGTTTATTTACTATGACATTACCTTAGGTTTAACAGTGAGGAAAGATCCAGACATCATGTTGTATTGGTAGTGGGTGCTCAACAGGCGTGGGGACTCCCGCTGTTCTAGGTTGAGTGTTCGTGCCCTGGATAACTCGAGCCAGGGAACTCTGTCCCAGTTCGAGACTGTCAGCACCGGGCTCAGGTCCCCTCCACTCTGAATCAGGGGAAGTATCTCCTGCATCCACGTCGTACCTGGAAGGGTGGTGTTGGAAAACATAAAATGTTGGTTTTATCCTGAAGCTCAGTATGTCCAAGCCTAAAACCCTGAGTCAAAAGAAATTACAGCAAAAGGCCTGGGTTTTTCACTTTTACATTGTTTATGGAGCTGAAGAGATAGTGAATTAACTATTTGAAAGAAGATAAACTAACTAAAAAAATAGAAGTGCAAAGAAAATGCATTTCCTGTCAACAGTCCTGCACAACTTTCGAAATTGTGTAACCTTTCATTGATATTAAGACCCTTTCTATATAGCTTATTGTCTACATATCATATGCAAAGAAAACAATTAAAATACCTTTCTTATATTAAATTATTTTATTTAGAGTAAATTATAGGCTGAAACTATTTAGGTGCTTGACAACATTAAATACATGGGATAACTATATTTTATAGCAATAATTGTTAGCAATCTAATATCCAGAGCTCCCTACAAAGATTCAAGACTTGCTGTAAACTCCTCCTGGCATACTCACCCACTAGCAAGCATTTAGCCAGGGGTTGGTAACTCTTCTCCCTACAAGGTCGGAAGAATACTGTTTTTTCAAATTTTATGCTGGGTTGTTTTTTCAACATTGTGAATTTGTTTTTTTCTGGTTATAACACTGTATGGTGTAAATGTTAATTTGCATATTACCCAAGGTAACTTTCTTTGGAGATGAATTGTATGGTTATTACCTATGACTGTATTTGTTAATGATGTGGTTATTAAACTAATGATGAACGTTAGATTGCAATGCGTCGAGTGGTTGTGAATGCCACACATTTTCAGCCATACTAAAGTCCTTTACATGCCCTGTAGGCCTGCTCATTACATTACGGGCTTGATTACACAAGACAGCATATAAACCCCAGACAGACTTATCTTGGTTTGTATAATCATTTCCACGGCGTTTGAATTTACATCGGTATTTTGGAGAGGCAAGATTGTGTCCATCAATTAGGGGAAAATCGGCCTATATTTGCGAACTGCACTGAAACTTGTTACTGTTTCGAGAGAATTGTCTTCACATACTTTAAAAGCCCACCTGACAAACTAATTCCGCGATGACTGCAGTAAATCCAACTTAATTCGTTTTACAAAACTGTTATTAGTATTTGTAAAGCATTAGCTTGAAGAATAAACTGGAAAAACATCTCTTTTCATTTAACACTACTGTTTTATTTATTTCACTTTTACAGCATGCGCAACAATGCGCAAAACCCAAGTAGACTAGAAGCCGGTCTGTAGATGTGTCCGGTTGCTCATTGTTGTTCACGGCTGAGGGGAAAAAACCGATTCGACGATATTCCTCAGAAATAAAGACTAGCAGTATGCAAAAAAAGGCTTTACTGTTCATCTTCAGAGTGTGTTGCAGCAGGCTTTATTTGACCAACTTTCAAGTCTGTGCAGGTGCACCAATAGCCTACACATGTTGAACTTGTTTATCAACTTACCTGACTTTGGATACGTGACGAGTACAATGTCATCATGACGGAATGTAAAGTCCTCATAGAATTTTAAGTTCTCCTGGGGGTAAAGCAATTCAGGGAGGTAGACCCCTTTGTATTCTTTGTAGAGTTGCGCTTCGGACATGACTTCAAACTGCTCAGTGAAATACACAACTTCCTACTAAAACGTACCGCCTAGACTGGTCTTTCTCAATCACATATACGCAGTCTTTCTTTCTCCAACCTATCACTGTCTTCCGGCTATGTTAAAAAATTAACATGCGCCTGAATGGATAAACTACCTTCCACAAAATGAAAGGAGGTTATAAAGTACTATCTGTCAGGATTGCTACCTCCGGAGGACGAACACAACTGCAGAGCTGTAGCGAAACGATAAGGTTTATTGCAGAACAAAAACAAATAGCAAACAAAGGGCTACTTAAGAAAAACTCCAGGTGCTCCAACAAAACAGTAGATAGAAAATAGAATATTGTATTAAGAAAACATATCAAATGTTGAAACGGAAAAATATATCCCCACTATTAATGCCAGCAACACGTTTAAAAACTGTAAAAGTTGTGTAATACAAACAAAAGAACCTTGTGGAACATCTCACAACTCAGGAGGTTGATTGGCAACAGGTCAGTAACATGGTTGGGAATAAAAAGTGCCTCCGAGAGCGGGTTAGTCTTTCAGATGTAGAGATGGGGAGGAGTGCACCACTTTGTGAAAGACTGCACAGGCAAATATTGCAATTAAATAATAACATTTTTTAACATAAAATTGCAAAGAGTTTGGGGATCTCATAATCTACGGTACATAAAATCATTAACAGATTCCGTGAATCTGGTGCGGATGGGACATGGCCGAAAACCAATATTGGATGGCAGTGATCTTCATGCCTTCAGGCAAGGTATCATAACCACATACATTAATTATTAACAATACTTTTATCAATAAGTTAAAACAAGTATCCCTTTTATATCACCTAATGAAAAACTGGAAATGTATGCTACATTCAATGATTATTTGATCTTGTCTGACATTTCCATGAACTTGTCAATACCATGGTGAAGCATTTGAGTAATTATAAACCAAATATCTTTTAGATTATAAAATGGTGTACTTTTCCTAAAAACTGGTGGTTATTTAGATGTCTTGTTGTGGCTTGCTGTAAGGGGTTTTAGACTGGGGATAAGCACTTACTGACAACGGCTGATTTAAAAAGGACTTTATAGATACATTTGATTGATTAATTACCATGGGAGTAGCCCAAAATACAAATACTCTTTTTTAAGTCAATCGCATAATTGTTTCCAAAATAATCCAATAGAAACTTTTTATTGCTTGATGATGTTTTGACTATGTTAAAGCAGTACACTGTGTTAGGGTAGCAGATATAATACAGAAGTTGTAAATAAACAAAATAGTGTTTTAACACGTTAAAATATGTTATTTATCAAGTCAAATACCATCCCTCCTCTAGTTTAAGAACAAGGCCAAGGCTTGGAATTAAAAAAGTGGGATTGACAACTTTAGCAACACAGTAGGATCAAATAAAACGCCCATCTTTAGGTGAATACAGTGTCAGATCTTGTTATATATCTTTTTATGGGCATTGAGTTGTAATCAAATGCTGATCAGTTCCATATATGTTTTTATTTAAATTGTAAAAATGTAACAGAAACTGTACTTTCCTGCCATCAACTCGCTAGTTTTTGAATATGTGTATTTTCGGCACTGAGGTGTCATCTATTCTCTGGAGATTTACAAAGGACTGAAATGAAGGATGTTCGGATCTACTCAAGAGTAGTTCTTTACCGTTCCTTGGGAGAATGGATCAATTCTGTTAGTGATGTGGAACAACCCGCACCACTGGGAAGCCTTCAGAACGGCCAAACACGTGGGAGGACGGGGAGTGGGTGGAGACCGGGTTGGCAGCTTTGGAGAAGTAACAGTGGGATGGCAGAGGTGGCAAGGTGCAGATAAGACCAAGAGCTGTGCTGTCTGCCTGCCTTCCTTTTGGAGGACCTGCTCGTCTCCTTGGTTGAAAGCATTTCGTCCTCACTCTGCTCCAGCCGTGTTCCTCTTGACGGTCATTCTAACGTCGGAAATCCTTCAGCTGTCAGAAACCTCTAGTCAAGACCTACTCTATCTTAGTCATTTCACTAAACTTTGCTCTTTCAAGCACTTTGTGATTGTTTTCTTTATTTCAAGCGCTGTGACCTCTGTACACTTTATATGCACGCAAATGTATAATTGACAACATGGCCGTTGGTTTGTCGCTTCATAGGCTGTCCGGAACCATCAGTGTCTAAAGTGGGCTTTTGCTGTAGAGCTCTTATTGGTCCGCTCTATAGATTGTGTTGAAGCCCTCTGATCAGTGGTAAGTCAACTAAAAGCTGACTTCAGCGCTTTGCTGTCCACACCGACCGGGCCACCAGTAGCCAAAGCCTCTCCCCTGAAGACTGGATCAGATCCCTACCGCTGTAACCGGGAAAACAGAGAAACACACGTACAAACACTCAGTTTAACATTAAGAAAGACATAAAAAGACATCGTTAAAATCAATCATTCAACTCATTTGTGACTGACCTGGTATAGTCAAGTCCCAAAAGACTGACCCCGTTGACTGCCAGAATCCTGTCACCTGGACTCAACCTCTCACAGCGGGCTGCAGGGGAGTGTGGTACCACCGCACGGATCAGGACCCCTCTCTGCCTCAGCACGGTGTCCTGACAAACAACATTTTACAATTCATGCCGACATATTCCCTTGAAAGAGTGTGAATTAGGTGTCAGTAATGTGTACTTTAATGTGTGTTACATGTTCTATTTGGCTATAGACAGAGGCAAAATAGAACATGTGACACACATTACAAAGTAAATGTACTGGACTGGGTATGACTCGGTTCAACACTTGGGGAAGTATTTAATAAGGTAACCCGGTAAAGAGAGTTCAAAACTAACCATTGATCAATTAAATAAAAAGGAAGAGTGTAAATGATCATTTGAAGTCACTGTTTAGTCATGAACAACCTGGTCATTTACCTTTTCCTGAGAAACTTTCCAAAACCGGTGAACACAACGTAGTACTTTTACTTGGTACTTTTTGCACCTCTGGCTATAGAAAGTACAAAGACTGCAATAAAGGTAGATGTTTCTTTTAACCAGACGTTACCTGTGTAAACCCAACGTACGAGCTTCTTAACCATAAGAATTGCACTTGGTATTCTGACCACCAGTTGTCACTATCACACACAACATTAGATTTGATTAAACTTTATTGTCATTGAACGGTACAAGTACAGTACAAAGAAATGCAGTATGCATCCAACCAGAAGTGCAAAAAAGAGCAGTGCAAAAATGTTGTGCAGGGCAGTGTGTCAGTGTACAGATGCTCTAATGTATGGGCCTATAAATGAAGCGCAATGTATGAATGTGCAAATGGCATGCATTAGGTAATGTGCAGTATAACAATGTACAAAGTCCAGATGTGCAGTTGGCAGTACAAACGGAATGCATTAGTGCAAGGGTCAAATGAGGTGTCAAAGTGTAAATATGGAATAAGAAGTACAAACAGTATACGTGGTGCAAATGGCAAGTAATGAATAAGGTAGCATGTGCAGAGCAGGAGGTAGTGGAGGAGGTAGGACTATCGTCGGACACCTCAGTAGGGTAGACATACCATCGAATCAGAGACAGAGAAAAACTACAGGTTTTTAGATTATACTTTACTTTGCAATCTTATACCTAACATGTAATTCAAACTCCAAACAAACGGTCGTATCCTACTACACCTGAACATCAGAGGGTGATATAACTACCCCTGGAAGAAAGAGGGTGATATTACTACCCCTGGAATCAGAAGGTGATAATACTACCCCTGGACATCAGAGGGTGGTAATACTACCCCTGGAATCAGAAGGTGATAATACTACCCCTGGACATCAGAGGGTGGTAATACTACCCATGGACATCAGAGGGTGGTAATACTACCCATGGACATCAGAGGGTGGTAATACTACCCATGGACATCAGAGGGTGGTAATACTACCCATGGACATCAGAGGGTGGTAATACTACCC
>JACXGK010001379.1:0-54821 GCA_016801125.1 Novumbra hubbsi | reverse complement strand
ATGGACATTATGTTACATAACCGACATATACATTGTGTCATTCACTCACCCTTGCATCCACCAGGGCCAATCCCAATCCTCTAGCTCCTCTCTGTAGTTCCAAAGTAAACACCTCTTCATCATTTTCTATTTCTTCGTCCTCTTTCTCATCTTCCTCTCCCAGGTCTCCACCACCCTCCTCCCAATGCTCAGTCTCTGGGTCACACAGCTCCAGGCATTGGGGGGTGTTAGGAGGCGTAAGGAGACAGGACGGGTCCATGGCTGACTTCTGAGTGAGGGGGTTTATATCTGTCTTTCTGGACTGGAGCTCCAGACTCTTCAACTTTTGGGTCAATAAGGCTCCACAAGAGCTCAGGTCACTGTGGGTGGAGGGGCTTGGCTGGGGGTGAGATGGAGGACGGTGAAGGGGAGAGGGCGGAGATAAATGAGATAGGCGTGATGGGCTAGAGCCAGAGGCAAAAGCCAAAGGTTGGACCTTCTCTGCAGAGGGGGCTTCAAAAGACTCCAAAGAGGCCTTTGGTAAAGACACCATATTTGGCAGCCTGGCTTCTGTGGGAAGTGCATAATCCTGTAAGATTTCCAGAAAAAATCCCATGAATTCTAGAACAAAAAACAACTATAAGCACCACAAAAAAGGTTTCTCATGTTAAACAATGCTACAAATCTTCCTGCAATTGGATTACTTTAAAGTAGTCAAGTCCAACCTGCTGTCATAACTTGTCAAAATATTACCCCGGGTTCAGGTCTGCAACCCCACTTCCTTCGGAATTAATATAAGCTTAAAACTACAACCAAAGGCTTTCTTACCAGGAAGTCTTAATCAGCATTTTACATTTTGTAACAAGCTAATGAGCTCTCTGAATACACAAACTAAATTGACCCGGGTGAATAGTTTTAGTTTGATTGTGTTCTAAAGACTGGGTTTTTATCATTAATATGCATGCAGAGAAGGTCCAAAAAGGTTGTGTGCTTCAACAAGCATGTATTTCCTAAAGCTTACATTTAGCTAGCTTAGCTTGTAAATCCTCATATACAATAAGATGCTGTCAACCAGCCTGCATTAGGGAACTGTCAGGGCATATTCTTTGCATAATGATTAGATGAATATATCCAGTCCAATGGAAATATTTTGGGCACCCATCAGAAAATGTAAAGTTTTGTTTCCCATTAAAAAGAAGATAACACAACCTCTGCATCAACCCAACTCATATGCTGAGTATACTTAGCATATCTAAATGTTTGGGTACCCTATCAGTCAGTAGTTAGTAACAGTCAGTAGTTAGTAACAGTCAGTAGTTAGTAACAGTCAGTAGTTAGTAACAACCAATTGTGCAGGAATACCAGCATCCAAATGTTTCTTGTAGTCAACAGTTTATTTTTATGCGATTTATGTGATTTTTCACTAAGACTGTGGGTCTTAAGCTTCCAGGATTTGTTACTACTCAGTAGAATCTATTCTTCCCTCTTCCCACAATATGCAGAGCATGTTTGTTAAAAGAACCAGGGCACCACTACCAGCTTGACCGGTTTTGCATTGCATTTCTGACTAGTCAACAAGCACTTCTGTCAGACATTTTTCTTGGTCATCCAGATCTTGTCTTTACTTCAACAGTTCCCCTAACTTATATTTGTTAAAGCCTCAGACCATGAAAATTGCAAGACGGATGCATTTAGACATGCTCGTATTGCTTTGTAAGAGTAAATAACTGCTGTGTAAGAGTCAGTTATCTTTTTCTTTTCTGATCCTCGGTCCGCTGCTTTCAACGCAAAACTCCCCGAGTGGTTTGAGAAGCTAAAGAATGTATTAAGCTACAACACCTGGCTTGGATTCAGGCCAAATGACTCATTTAAAATCTAAGGTCTCACCAAAATTAGCTTATCAACTGGTAGGTTTCCCAAAGTTTAGCATACACCAAATTTACTGTTAAATAAATCAAAGAAATAATACCTGCGAATCACAAATTTGTCACATGGACGCCCAAACCTTAGCATACAACCGTATTATAGCAGTCTAGATGATTCTAGTTGAAATGATACCTGTTCCGTGTGGGTAGAAGTGGCATCCTTTTGAGACTCTTTTAGTGACATGCTGTGGATAAAGTCCTGCAGCCTCTTGAGCTGTCCAGCCAGGCCTGAGTCTGTCACCTCTTTCCTCAGCCCCAGTCTGAAACCAGAGCTGGGTAACACCAGGGGAGGGTGGCTGTCAAATCTTTCCAGAATATCAGCTAGTGAAAAGGGCAAGATGGGTACAGAGAAAGTCTGTCAAAGGATTATGTAGTGCAGCCATTGTCAAACATTCTGTGCCAGAGACCGGCCAAGTGTGTTCCTATTCCCCTGGTACTTCGCTTGTATAGGAAAAAGGACCAAACTTTGTTTCTTTTATTATCCAACACAAAAAACAAAACAGGTCAGAAAACTGACAGCCAACCCACTGACCGGTGTTGCGTGCAGCCTGTAGATCGTCGTCAGAGGGGGCCCAGTGTGGAGGCCAGGGTGTGGCTGGGCTATAGCCTGTCAGCAGGTGGTGGAGCTGAGCTGGACTCAGACTGGGGAACCCACATCGCAGAGACACCCAAGAGGACTTAAGGAGAAATTGCATTAGTGTGTGTTCATGTGTGTGTCTGTGTGCATTGAGGGATTGGCGCGCGTGTGTGTGTGTGTGTGTGAGAGCACACACCTGCAGTAGTTTTTCCCTGGGCGTGGCCAGTAGATTTACAGCGGAGGACAGTGTGCGTAAGTAATCCACAACCAAGTCTCCCAGACCGAACTCAGACATTTGGGCCCAGTTCTGCAGCAGGTCTAGGTTAGCTCTGATACGAACCCCTCTGGACCACTGGTAGAAGTCGAGCTCCGAACCTTCACTTACAGAAAGATCAGCACATTGAAGGCGGAAGACTAGGGTATTTATGGAGATGGGGCACATTTGATTTCGAACGTGCTCAAACGGGTGTCTCACCTCTCTCCATGAGTGTGTTGCACAGTGAAGCGTTGATGAAGTAGAACAGATAGGCCAGGAGCTGAGAGGACATCTCACGGTGCAACTGACAGTCCTGTAGGAGTTTGCTGGTCTCCGTCAGGACCTCCAAGACCTGCTGTGTCTCCCCACAAACCTGCACACCACCGCTACCCAGGAACCCAGTTCTTCCACTGAATGAGTCACTGTCCAGCAGACTAGGCAAGGTTGGATACAGAGCCTGGAGGGGATACACATTGCATACACTTCATCAAGCGATACTCCCCCAGAGGCAGACTGGTTGTCCTGTAGCTGTGAGCCGTTTCACCACAGACGACGTCTGACTCCGAAAAAGTGGTTGGAAACTAGACTACAGTTCATGTTTGCAGACACAAATTCTCCCCCCCCCCTCCCCCACCTCTCCCGTCTGCCAAAAGCCCCCTTCATCTCTCCGGGGCAAGCTAGCTATGACAACGCTAGCTTTGTTCTGCCTAATTGTAGTCAGACAGCAAAAGCCCCCTCCCAACCCTGTCCTTCGGCCCTCTCTTCTACCCCTCCCTCGGCCCTCCCGAACCCACTTGGCACCGGAGACCCTGGGCCAGGCCGTTCCAGAGATGCACATTCCTGCAGAGCTTCAATACGACTTGTTCAAAAGGCCTTTGAATCTGGCTTGTGTGGGCTTGGCATGACAAACTGCTGAGTGGCACAGAAACTCTGACTTCCTTTCTTTGGCATCCACTTACAGTGCAACACCGCACTGCCGTAGTAATGTACATGTATTCAGGAAAGCCAGAGGCCAGTGTAAATATTCCAGTTACATTTCCCATGACTTGGTTAACCATGTTTAGTTTAACAGTTTTTTGGTGAGTAATTTCACATGACCTATTTGACCTTCCTTTAAAGCTTTTAAAATGGTGATACTTTTCTGAGATGATTGCTTGGGTTTCTGGTATATGTACTGTTTGTGTTACAATCTGGGTCATGTGACCTCATTATTGACCATAGCCAAGAAATCCAAACTGGACACAGTAGAAATTAGGAATGGACCAAACATAGTTTTTTATTTTTTAAACAATGTTTTCAGTAAGGAAAATGTAACTCATCAAGATCACATTGAGCCCAAACCAAACAACGACCCACCCTCCAATACAGTACGTTCCACTTAGATGCAACATGTAGCCATTGCCCTGCAGGCGGAAAGTGTGCCTTCATGCCAAGTCCTCTGGTACAGGCAAATCACCAGCACACTCTTTTGTTTTCAGCCTACACCAGCATCTGTTTCCCCTACACCAGATGGAATGGCATGACATGATCCCAAAGTAAGCACACAGTACTTCTGTTATTATAGCTTTAGACGGGCTATTCGGGTCTATTTGGATTACATTTGGATTTGAAAGAAACACTAAACACACACAAACGGGTCTTCTCTGATTGGGAGAACCGAGAGGGAGAGTGTTGTGGTTCTGTCTCAGGAACACAAGCTGTCCTCTATCACCAGCACACCTCTGCACACCCATAGAGGGAGCCCTCGACAAACACCTTGTTTAAAATATCCCTGGTGCCGTGGAAGGATGAATGGAGATCTGTGAAGAAGTGAGCTTTGAGAAACTCCACATGCAGAGGGGCGTTGCCTTTCTTATGAATTCCAGGCTAGCTGGAGTTGATTCCAGGATCCTCGCCACAAACGTGAGTGTACACAAACACACACACGCCACCCATTCTGCTAACACTTTCTGGCATTGTCCGGTCCAGTCTAGCTGTCGGACCTGGAGTTCCAGCCAGGATCCTGACAGATATTATCGATGAGGAGATTTACTTACAAAGAATCCCACTAATCTCACAATCGTTACCAGAGCAAAGCAGAACAAGCATAGAACCACACAATAACTATTATACAGCCTGGCAATTAGCTCATAGTGGATTTAAAAGGGAATCTTTTACATTTACAGGAACGACATACATTGCAGTACCGTGTCATCCTTGAATGAGCAGACATGACTTAAACATATGGAAACCCTCAGGATCGTATGACTCAAATACCTCACAGCCGAGTAGAGAACAAAATTGCCAGGTAATACACACTGAGCAAACAAACAAGTTTGCGAAAAGTGTTGAAATATATTGTGACATTTCTGAAATATGTGAACCACAAACGTATCAAAAGACGGCTTTGTTTGCTGGCTGATATTCTTGTCTTTATATAAATATTTTAACTCAGTTGAAACGCCAATGCTCGAATGCTGTTGTGAGCTCCATAGATACAGCTCTATAGATATCTGTACAACGCTATAGATATCTGTACATCTCTATAGATATCCGTTCATCTCCATAGATATCTGTACTGTTCAATTGCTCATCACTACTAATCTGAGAACGTACAGAAAGGAGACTACCAACACAGATACAGTATTGGAAGGCCACTACCAGCATAGAGACATGTAACAAGGGAAATTTGCAGCCCAGGAAGTGACCCGCCCAGATAAAAAAAGGATGTGGGCGTGTCTCTATATTGTCTCGTATAGCAGGCCTGACTTGCTGCACCAGTCCCTGAAGTATGTAACCATCAGAACTTCTATCCTGAGGACATAAGCCTGTTAATCAAGGCTGTCACATGAAACATTATCAAATGTCCACGATTATCATATGTCTCTTTTCTGTATGGCCCCTTAAGTATTGCTTATCCTCATCCTCAGATGACCTGGCCTCCACAGTCCTCCACCTCAACGGAGTTGGTTGGGAGAGTGCTGAACCGCAGAGTGAAGGAAACACAGCCATTTTAACTTCACTTTCCCAATACTGCATGGCCAAAGCCCAGCGAGCCCAACAGCGGTCACACAACAGGTCTGAGACGGCCCACAAGTTTGACTTTGGAGACAAGGCCCTCATGCTCACGCCCCACCGCGGAACATGAACCAATGGGAGGGGTCCACATCATGGTGGAGAGAGTCTCGCCTGTCAACTACCCAGCAGGTGTATCACAACAACGTAGTAGTATTCAGAACGAGATGCGGCCACCTGCTGACTACACACCTCAGCTCCAACGCCTCTTCTACCCGAACACCTGGGAAGACTGAGCTAATAAACCATATAAGATTCATATAAGGCTGTAGCACAGATCCGGCCTCAGGGGGAGAACACAAAGGCCATTAGGGACTGGCCACGCCCCCAGACAAAGAAGGAAGTCAGGTTGTTTTGGGGCATAACTGGAGGTTTATGCCTCCATCGAAACTCCCCTAAACTGACCTAACAAAGCAACACCTGCCCAAAAAGCTCAGCAGGAAGTACTGTACATTAGCAGGAAGTACTGTACACTAGCAGGAAGTGTAACCTCACTGGCGTACGCCTAAACTAGACTCTAACCTCACCTAACCTTACCACGAACCCAATATTAAACCAATTTTATCTTTTACCCTAAACCTAACCCGTAGCCAACAATAAGCTTTTTCATCATAGGGCCTGGAGAAATTTACCCACAAGGTTGAATGTTTCACAATCTTGGTGGAGATCTTTGGACGTCACAAGTGTAGTTAACCAAGATGACACACAAACCCACAGAGAGCCCTACAATGCCCCTGCTGTTTGTGGTCAGTAACAAAGCTTCCAATTTAGCAATACAATAAGGCTGCTCTATCAGAAAGCCAATCCAATAAGGCTGCTCTATCAGAAAGCCAATCCAATAAGGCTGCTCTATCAGAAAGCCAATCCAATAAGGCTGCTCTATCAGAAAGCCACTCTCAGGACTCCACTCAAAAGAAGAATAACTTACTGGACTCCTTAGTCTCCAATCTGTTTTTGATTGTTTTTCTTACTGAGATTACAAGACAAAACAAAACCATCAGCCGTAAAAGGAAGAGCTAATCAAGTTGAGCTAACCTCATGAGGGTTGATGAGGGTTCCTCAGTTGAAGGCCTGTGTTATATACCCCGAGTGAATTAATTTCACCAAACATTTCATCCAAATTAGTATCTTTTAGTTTGTTCATTTTTACAATCCTTTTTATAAATGTAATCACTACACCCTGATCTTCTCTAATTGGTGCTAAATTGGGGCTGATTTACAGTTCAGAGGGTACTGACCTTGGTGAGGTAGTAGACACACTGTTGAAAGGTTAACATGATCACTTCCTCCAGAACTGTCATGGCTTCTTCACTGGCTGACCTCACACACGACAGTTTCTCTAAGGCTGACAACAAAAACAAAACGTTGGTTTTATGGATCCAACCTGAGGTTCTGTCTTTTAGTTTTCAATCCCTTGGTATTAGGGGAGGCAAGGCTGATGTAAGAAGAAGCCCACATTAAAACCAACCTAAACTCTCCTCCTCCCTCTCTTCATTCTCTTCATCGTCGTCTTCCACTCCCCCCAGTCCATGTTCTCTGTTTGTTCTCCAGAGCAGTGTTTGCGGTAACTGGTGTTGGATGTAATACAAAAGCTCCAGGACATTGGACATCCACACCACCATGGGGCGCAAGCCAGCAATCAGTTTCCCCAGGCTGAGAGACTGCTGCTTCTCCTGGACACTACAGAGACTAGGATTACCAAGGAAAACATTGGGTATTAAATCTTCAGATCACCATTATACAATGGATAGAATCACACTGGCATGTAGTACTTGGTGTCATACAGTGCTGGACACTTTTTGGTTTGGACAGGGACTCACACTTCAAGTTGACCAGCAGCCAGGTCTTTGGTGTGTTCCTATAACAAAGCATGCGGACAATATCAAATATTAGGCCGGAAAACATTTCTGATTCAAATGTAGGTATAGCATTGAGTACACATTTTAACAGAAAATACAAGATTATCATAAAGTATTATAATCATGAATTAAATATCACGTAACAGCAGCTGGCGAAAGACCAACGCCTGACATTGTGACACCAAAAAGTATTCATTTAACTCTTTTGGGTTGAAACAAATAAAAAAACTCCCAGGGAATGCAGAAAATGTCTATACAATTTATGAAAGATACTACCAATTATTCCCATGAATAAAATGAGACATTATGTTATTGTTTCTCAATAAAACCAAGGTACAAATTGATACTTATATTCCGGGCCCACTGACAATCTGATGGGAAATAAGTCATCTGAATCTGGGTGCCCCTGGCACACGTGGCGCTCACTGACCCACATGTCGTTCTGGACCTCGCTGGCAATGAGCAGCAGTAGCCTGCGGAGGTCTGGGGTTTGGAGGCGTGTGGCATAATGCTCCAGACAGACACACAGCAGGAATGCTACGGTCAACGCCGGACTGTGTCCACGGACACTCCCCATGGCAATGATTTCCTTGACGACAGCATCCTCGTGCTCCAACTCGTAGAATAGGGTCAGGTCTTGACCCTTGGGGTCAATGAGGCCAGGTGCCCTTCTAGACCTGATGTGAAGTCCATTTTGGTGAAAAGATTTGTATGCATTTCAGTCATTGTCACATCTTTGCAATTTAACAGCCTGCATAACTAAAAGCTTGAGGAATCAGCAGCAAGTAAGAAAAAAAGCATCACCCTATTTCTTCGGTACCCTTAGATTCCCTTCTAGCTGAGATGCAGGTGTTACAGAGTGCAGGTTCGCCATTAGGGGGTGCTGTGGCTCGGGGCAGAATGCCAGGGGTAACTGTAAGTGTGGGATCAGGAGGAGTACAGTCTGGCACCTAAAAACAAAACATTGACATTAACCATACCATTACCACAATAAAAGATTAGTAATAGATGCTTTTATAGTGACTTAACTTACTTTCTTCATAACAAACCAGGCTGTGGGGTCCTTAAACAAGAACAGGTAGTGACGTCCCATTCCAATCACATCTCCAGGACTAAGCTCTGCCTCCTTAGACAGTTGCTCTCCATTACGAGTTACCATGGCGCTCTGGAAAGGGTGGAGCCAGATGGTGGAACCCCCTTTATCATTGCTGTCATAACGATAGAAATGGCAGTGACGAGGCAGGATGTCTGGGGCGGGCAGCAAGACGTCAACCTTTGACCTCTCCTCCTCCTCGCCATTGTATCGACCTATAACAGTGTCTGAACCGTTGAACAGGTAAATGACAAAATCCTGAGGAGAAAAAAATTGTTAAATGTAACTAACTGACAGAGCATAATGGCCCTAAAGACAGCATGCAAATAATACCAGAGATTTTCCACCAATATGCTCAGAAAGAGAGAGGGTAAGAAAGTGACACAGACACAGGGAAAGAGACAGAGAGGGACATAGAGAGTGAGTAGTGTAACAGAGCGACAGAGAGAAAGAGATAGGGACAGAGAGAAAGAGAGGGAAAAGAGATAGGGACAGAGAGAAAGAGAGGGAAAAGAGATAGGGACAGAGAGAAAGAGAGGGAAAAGAGATAGGGACAGAGAGAAAGAGATAGGGACAGAGAGAAAGAGAGGGTAAAGAGATAGGGACAGAGAGAAAGAGAGGGTAAAGAGATAGGGACAGAGAGATGATGTGTGTGTAAATTGTGCATGCATATGTGCGTGGGTATAGGTGTGTATGTTTAAGTATACCGCCCTATACAACCCACCATGATCAGTCAGGAAGTACTGCCACTGTTGCACCTCTTTATGTTTCCTGATCTGTGTTTTCACACATGTTTCTGCTCATGCTGGCATTTCCAAACAGGATTCTCTCTAATGTTAGTCCCAAACTGTCTCTGTGATTTTTTCCAGTAGGAAAATTGGATTGCTTTTACATTAGGAAATCTTATATGTTCCAACTGCATTGTTTTTTGTGAGACAGAGATAGAATGATGGAACATCCAACCAACCCGATGTTTGGGCTGGGTCTGTGTGTACTTGTGAGGACCAAAAGTCAATGAATTTTGGAAATCTTTTGATTTTGATGATAAAGGTTATTTTTATTTTCCTTAGGTGTTAGATATATGGTCAACGTCACAATTTCTGTTATGGTTAGGATTAATGTGAAAGTGTTGGAGTTTGGAGTAGGGTAAAGCTTAGGGGTAAGGGGTCATCAGACCGTCTCCATGGGGGGGTGGCAGAAGGTGAGAGGGGTGTGAAAATGGAGGGGCATAAGAGAAGGGAAGTGATAAAATCAATGTGTGTGCGGGGTAGTTCTGAGTTGAGTGAATAGAGTACTATGTTAATGTGGGTGTGGCCTACCCGTCTGGGGCTGTAGCCCTGTAGTAGTAGTAGATAGGGGCGGTCCCCGGGAGGGTGAATAGGGTTCTATGTTAATGTGGGTGTGGCCTACCCGTCTGGGGCTGTAGCCCTGTAGTAGTAGTAGATAGGGGCGGTCCCCGGGAGGGTGAATAGGGTTCTATGTTAATGTGGGTGTGGCCTACCCGTCTGGGGCTGTAGCCCTGTAGTAGTAGCAGATAGGGGCGGTCCCCGGGAGGGTGAATGGAGTACAGTGTCTCTTGATCATGGCTGCACTCCGTCTCTTCCCTCTCCATACCAGGGGACAGACAGAGGGGCTCTGTGCAGGGCTCTGATCCAGGTTCCTCCAGAAGGACGAGCTCAGCATCGAAGTCTCTCTCCTGAACCCGAAGTTTGAGATTCCGATTCGGGTTCCACTTGTGCTTACGCTCCCCGTTCCGGTCATGGTTCTCACTGTGACTCGGACTTTCATCTCGACAGCGGTGCACTGTGGCGGTCTGTTCTGCGTGGTTCTGCTGTGTCTCTGTGGGCTGGGATGAGAGGTCTGCTTCACTCTGGCTCCTCCACAGACCAGGGCCCCGTTCAGATTGATTCTGCCCTCCGCACACGCCCCTTTCCATCATGGAGCTCATGTACACGCTCCTGCCGACCAGGGCAGAGTTGACCCGAGAACGGCTTTTCTGGAGTTTACGAGCCTGGGCATTGATGCCTGGGAAACATGAGAGTTTGGGGGTGAAGAGAAAGGTGGGTGCATGAATACATGTGCGGGGCTGCCAAAATAAACACGAGTAGCCAACGTGCAGGAAACAGACTGCAGTGGTTGATGAGGGTTGGGGGAGAGAGAAGCTTGACCCGTAAAACACGGGCGAGGGGTTTTGAAGAAAGCCAGTCGAACTATTTAAACGACAGACACATAACGGGACGGGCCACAACGTCCGCTGGCTCATAGTCCCATCCACCCCTTTCATCAATCAACATGAATCAATTGACTACCAGAGAACAAACAAACAGTCGCTTTTGAAACATTCCCAGGTTTTACGGAATTCCTGGATGGGGGAATCTGGACATTGATTCTTCTTAATTCAGAACTTATGGATGGATTTGAATTAAATAATTAAAAAATTTAAATGTTGGGGAATCGGAATATTGCAACTGAATCCTTATCTGCCCCTACCAGCAGTGACTGTGTCCTTGTCTTGGGATCTCTTTTCTTCCACAGTGGCTCTCCTCTGGATCTCAAACCGCCTCGCCAAACCCTCCCTGGGTTTCCATAGCGACTGTAGGAGGAGTGGCTTCTCATTATCACCCACAACCCGGAAGCATTCCGTCCTCCATTGGTGATCTCCCAAGTAGCCAATGGCATCACAGAGCACATACGACTCTGCCTCTTCCTTGTTCAGACCGTACCTGGGAAATGAAGCAATGTTTAGTTGTTTACAATAATAATAACAAAAACACCTGGAGGATAATGGAAACATAATTCCAAGTACACATGCAAAAATGTAGACACATAAGCACACACACTGGACATCCACTCAATACCGCTGGAATAATAAACTAGTTATGCTTGACAACGATATATACTGTACATGGGTCTGCATGAATTATCTGCGTAGAATAAGCTCAATTTCAGCATCATTTAGCTTACAAACAAACACCTGACGGCAGGATAACAAAGACTAATTAAGTAAGTATAGTAAATTATCCTCTATGGATTCATTCAACACAATACCGGAAACAAACAGTTCAAGGTCATAGGTAATAGGATATTTAATCAAACAATGATCTTAGAAATCTTTGCATACACTCACACACAAACCCAAACATACACACACACTAACTTAGGTACCTCTCAAGGGCTTCTTTGACCAGCTCCTTAGAACTTGAGTGTGTTGTTGCCAGGACACTCTTGTAGTTAGCCCCCTGGCAAATCTCACTGCCAAATATCTTCAGAATGCCTGGTGCCGTAATCTGATTGGACAGCTCCGCGGGATCGTCAGTCATTAGTACATCATTGAGGTACCCTAGATGGACGATTGAGGAATTACTCAATCGTCACCATTGGTAATCATATGCACTTCATTTAGTCATTCTGGCAGTAAGCTTTAAGTGGACTTCGCATAGTACCCTACTTAGTTAGAGGCTGGCAAACTAATGGATTCAATTAATATGTCTATGCATACAGTTGAAAGGAATTTGAAGGTAGGGTCAATTTAGCTAGATTGCAGGAAGTATTTTGGGGTTAATAGCCAGCTTCTCTTAAGAGCATGGAAATAAAGCTTCCATTTTCTCCATATAGTCATACAAATCTATAATTCGTACATTATATAGATGTTTTAACATTACTGAAAATAATGACAGATATAAGTTCATGTTGTCCTTCCTAAGACAAATATACCTTGTTGCTGCATGAGTGCAATTTATTCTGATTATATTGATTACTGTGTGAAGCTTAAAAAACTTGACCGCTGACCTCAGAGAATCTTAGAACATTAAAAGGCAGAAATCTGGCTACACTGTGATAAGTCGGAGACTTACAATGCAAACATACTCTGGTGGGCTTTGCGTTCAACACCATTACCAATTAACAACAATTACAAAACAGGCTCTCCCTTTTGGATCATTGATCTCCTGACCAACAAAACAAAATTGAAATGTAGTTCTGCACATTTATCCCTGATCACTGCAGTGCTGAGTGGATGCATGCTGTCACCCCTTTCCGACTCACTCTACACCAACAATCCCACCGATTGTCAAGCTACTCAACTTTGAAAAACCACACTCTGGTCCATCACACCACTGCCAGCAAAGAGTCCATGTAACAGGGAGAGGTGAACCAGCTGGTGGTCTGGTACAGTCTAATGAACTGGAAACTTTCCACAGACAAAACTGTGGAGGTGGTGGTTGATTCCAGGAAACAATGTTCGCCTCTATACGTTGATGGAAATGTAGCTTTAGCTGTTAGACTTTTAGGGGAACATCACCACAATTTCAGGTGTGAGGACAACAAAACAGTGTACCCCAAGAAGGCAGACTAGCAGGTAACCACTTGTGGCCGTGATGAACTCCCCCTGTTTGTCCTAACCTGGTTCTGCAAAGCAACCTTAAAGTCCCTCCTCAACTCCACCATCCCCGGCTGGTTGATGTCTGCCTGCTGCAGTGCATTTTATGGTCCCCAGAAAGAGTCATCAGCCGTCACCTGCCCATCCATCGAGATCCTACATTGCTTCAGGGCAACGAGTCCACGCTAGTTGCCCGCTGTTTGAAATATTCTCCTCCAGCAGGCTACAACAGGCTTTGGTCTAAAAGAATGTGTAGGGTGTATGTACCACTCATATCCAATTATCTCATATCTCATATGCTCACTCCCTTCAAGTAAGAAATAATAAAGTATTCCTTATGCCAGGGGTGGGCAAACTACGGCCCGAGGGCCAAATGCGGCCCGCAAGGCTGTCCCATCCGGCCCACGGAATGTAATAAAAACCAACTCACCAGCCCATTCTTATACATCTGAGTCAGAATTTTAACTATTTACACCTTATATGGGATCTACTGTACATATGTAATGTATGTTTTAACTTTTGCCCTTTTCTGGCCTCCAAATCAATTATGATTAACAAATTACAAAAACAAATGTGGCCCTCCATTTCATTTCAAAATCCAGATGTGGCCCCCGAGCCAAAATATTTGCCCACCCCTGCCTTATGCCAACTTTGTCATTGGTTCATGGTTAAAAGCTAATAATGCCATACCTCCATCCTTGGTCTGGCCAGATATGCCACGTAACCCGGGTGAAGCCATAGAGTCATTATGGACGGAGCCTCGCTGGAACACGGCAGACAGGCGGTTGGTATGACGACGGATGCGACTTCTGGATGGCTGTCGAATGACTGACACGCTCCCATTGTCAGCCAACCTAATACTGGAACCAGATGAGCCAGACCTATGCAGAACAAGAGAGAACAGAAAGAGAGACGTGTAGATTCAAATCTGTCTTTCACATCAAGTAATGTTGTCCAACCAACACGTCAAGAAATGCCAGAATGTCTTGATCTTAATTATGTTAAAAGTGTTGTTTTTGAAAATACTATAGAAAATGTAAATAATTTTGGCCACAACTCTTTTAACCAGCTACTTTCAATTGCTTCAGAAGGGAAATTGGAATTCTTCCATCAAAATTAATATTTATATTGGCAAGCTTATAGAAAATGTATAGAAAGACATAGTTCCACAAAGATCACAAAGTGATTTTATGTTCACCTTATTTTCACTGTTTTAGATGCCCAAATATTTTGTGTTTAGTTACTGTTTGTCTTGTTACAGACAAATTTAATTATCACATTAGCATTGCCCAGAGACAAATTAATATCGTACCTTACAAATACAATATTCTTTAAAACACTCCCGCTTCTTCGAAACGTATTCATGTTGCAACAGAACATGCACATTTCAAAATATTTTGTACACATTTAAACCATTAATTTGCCTTATCCAAAACAACTTTTGGTAGTGAGTGAATAGATTTTCAGAATGAACCGTAGTGGGAGTCAAACCCACAACCCTAGCATATGCCACGCTCTACCAACCGAGCTACGAGATACTATATCCGTGTGTTTAGTGTTTTATTAAGCATTTCCTAAAATAGTAATACCAATTGGGATGTCATATTGTCAAGTGAGTACACCAAAATCAAGTGTAGCATGCGCAGAGCGCACATGCCAGTACACGTACAGTACAACTGTACATGCCAGTACATACTTACTGTGAAGAGCCATCACTTGGTTTCCTCCCAAGCTTTACGAATCGCCGTTTAGGAGAGCAAAAAGGAAACCCCTCTGGAAGGACAGCCGTTGGGTTGGAAAGCGCCGAACTCGGGTCTAAATGTAACTTTGTGGCGTCCATTCCAATAATCGTATGAATGCTATAGCCTCTTCTTATGAACTTATATTGCCTTTTCATTCAACAACGTGCGGACCCAAAATGGTTCCATATGCAATACAGATGTTCCAATCCTAGTTGAGGCAAGAAATTACGGAGAAGTTTTCGAGCAATTGCTAACACAGATTCAGGGGTACACTGGATGACTTCTACTACAAACCTCTAATCAGAAAGTGGAAAATCAGCAGTGCCAAAAACGGAATATCTGTACTGTCAGTTCATTTCTGCGCACGCATGTAACCGGGAACCGCATTAGCATCCGCAAGTACAATATTACATTTCTGTAGCCATCCCTACTTAGTCTGGTGCCAAGCAATGGACAAGCGGCAAGGCGAATTGGCTGTTGCGCGAGAATTAACTGTGCAACTGAATGGGTGCGCATTTGCCAATGTAAGTCAGCCCACCACTGTAAACTAAAGTTCAGTATCGCAGCATTTCGGCTCTTACGCTCTTTTAAAACTCGTCCCAAGGGCACTATAGAGGTTATCCATCATCCGAAAATGGGTTGAGAGTGAAATTGGATAGGTCTACTTTGGGTACAGAGGAATGTCTCCTTGTACCATTAGTTTTTTTAGCTCCAAGATCTCCACCTTGTGGTCAACACAGATCACCACATGTAAAACACAGCCAATACCGCAGGTACGAGATGCATTAGTTCACATGGCATGGGTGACATCTGTGAAGACACCATTTACGCTGAGCAATATATACAGGTTTTGGAGAATAATATGCTGCCACCCAGAAAAAGTATTTTTCAGGGAAGGCTAAACCACATTCTGCACGTATCGCAACAGCATGGCTCTGTAGTAAAAGAGTCCGGGTGCTAAACTGGCCTGCCTGTAGTCAAAGGGAGACCCTGAATTGTTGAGCAGCTGCAATCCTTTATCAAGCAATAATGGAAAAACAATTCACTTTCAAAACAACAGCAATTAGTCTCCTCAGTTCCCATACACTTTCAGTATTGTTAAAAAGAAGAGGTGAGGCAACACAGTGTTAAACATGCCGTGTTGCTGGCATCTAGATCAAATGGGAATTTATTTTTCCAAAAACAATAAAATATCTTAGTTTCAACATTTGATATGTTGTCTTTGTACAATTTTCAATTAAATATTGGGATAAGTGATTTGCACATAATTGCATTTTTGATTTTATTTGCATTCTTTGCTGCATCCCAACTTTTTTGGAAACAGTTGTACGCCCCCTGGAAAGTTTTTCTTGCATGCACAGCTTGTTTCCAGTCTCCCCATAGCATTTCAATAGGTCTGAAATATGGGCTTGAACGCGACCATTCCTGAAAATCCTGCTTCAGATTGTTGACATCGGGCTTCACTTCTAAAGAATGTTCTAGTACAACATGGAATTCATGGTTGAATCAATAACAGAAAAGCAGCCCCAAACCATAATTCCACTGCCTCCATGCTTTACGGTTGGAGTGTTTTTTGTTCAAAAGTAGTGTTACATGTTCAAATGTAATGTTCCAAATTCAGATGTAACTTCTTAGTGGTCTGGAATTTGTAAATAATACATGTAAGACAATCTGTGTAATTATATCAAAGTATGTAGCTTGGAAATTAATTTGGGGTGTTCTGGAATGGCCAAGTCAAAGCCCAGCTCTTAATCCTATTGAGATGCTGTAGGGTGATTTGAGACAGGCTGTGCATGCCAGATAACCGATGTCAGAGACTGGTAGACAGTTATGGGAAACGCCTTAATGAGGTTATTTCAGCCAAAGGGAAAAATACGAGCTATTAGGGCACAGGGTTTCATAACTATTTCTTTGGTAGGAAATAGCATCTTTGTAAATCTTTTGTTAAATAAATGATATCATGGTCAAATTACCTTTATCTATAGATATTGTTCAAAAGAAGATCAAATATTACTTTCTTTAAACAGAACTAAATACTTAATGGGGTGTCCTAATTTTTACACATGACTATATTTGCAAAACATTATCTGGTCCTGACTATATTTACACGGTTATAAAAACAGGATCACATTTCACTGCTAGGGTTCATGAGGATTATGACGTGTCAACTATTTGAGTCCCTAGGCAATACTCTATTCACAATAGTATATAGCAGAGGTATTCAACTCTTAAATAACAAGGTCCAGATGCGGCTGGTTTTCGGTTTTACCTCATCATTAAATGTATCCACCTGGTGTCTCAGGCCAAAATAAGAACCAGAGGAGAGGGTTGCAATGAGAAAATGGAGGGATCTGGTAATAAGCTTTAGGGTTCAGTTTGGCTACTTGGGCAGGGAGAACCTGAATATTTGTTCTGAGACTTAACTTGCATCACTTTCCCATAAATGCTATTGGATTAAGATCTGCTGAAATAGGCCACTGCCATCAGGAAATTCCACTGCCATGAAGGGGTGTACTTGGTCTGTAACCATGTTCAGGTCGAATCCGTGTACACATGAATGCCTGGACCCAAGAATTCCCAGCAGAACATTAACCAGAGCATCACACTCCCTCGACCGCCTTGTCAGCTTCACATAGTTCATCCTGGTGACATCACTTACTCAGGTAAACGGCACACTTGTTCGGACCAGACAAGAAAACCTTTGTTGCCCCCACGGATCCAAGAGCCTCGGGTGCCCAACACCCTGTCGCCGGTTTGTGGTTTGTCCCTCCACGGACCACAGTCGGTAGGTCCTCACGAATGCTCATCTGGAGCACCCCACCGCCGTTTTAGAGACGCTCTTACATAAGTTACCAACTTATCTCTCAGCCTACCAGGAATTCAGGAGTCATGGACTGCTCAAGGACACTCACTGATTTATATGCAGGCAGAATCAGTTCAGGTGTGAATACTTCTACTTTTTTATTTACATGAGAGTAATATAGAGAACCTTCACAAATATATTGCATGCACTGTAATTATTATATATAAAGGTGGGAGAGCGGCAGATGTAAATGTCTAAATCTTAGTCAGGCACACAGTTCTGATTTCCTTCAACCATCAGATTGGTTTAATAGATCTGGTACAAAAGCTAAAACCACAAACGAGGGCTATCAATGTTTTGGCCATATAGTGGTTGGAATGTTTAAGCGTGATATGGGAGTTATTGTTCGGGTGTGTTCCTTGTTAGAAAATACTATCATAGAAAAATGTATTCCAGATAAGTGAGGACCTTGTCTTTCTTAATTATTTAGTTTAAATATGGGTGTTCCTTGTGATATCAGTAAGCCTGCCCTCTCTGAGTTATTAGGGAGTCTTGCACAACTGGAGTTCCAATAAACATGTGGGAATGTGCCTAGCATACTACAGAGCAGTTCCCCCAACCCCTTTGTATGTGCAGTGTTGAAACAGAGAGGAGACTGAATTATTGCCAAAATGACAGTTACTGAATCATGACAAAAAAAGATTCAAACAGTGAACAGGTGAACAGGTATTTGTCTTAGAGGGTGAGGTGGTGTGACAGGAAGCAGGGTGGGGTGCTTTGTGGTCTTATCTTACCCAGCCCTAAATTCTTTCTTTTCCTTGGATTCCATTTTATTTTTACATCAGTGCAGGATGACCCTGTCATACTACATTCTCAACTTGAAAGAAACAGTAACTCCCACAATAGACTGCAATGAGAAATTACATATTTGAATAAAATGCTTAAAACAACACAAAACGTTTATTGCTAAATAATATATGACATGCAATCAGCAAAAGTGCAAGGGCTAAGGGCCACATCAAGAGCAATCAATTACTATTACTAAAACAACACATATTTAAAAACCCTTTTAGTGTCTTAACTAGTGTTGGTTTTTTTGTGCAGGATGTGGTTGTGTTTAGGGTACTGTGCCGCCTTCAGCCAGTTGGTGTACATTTTAGACACAGCAGAACCACACAAGTAGTGCAACCAAAGGTCTCTTCAAAGTCCTTAAGTCCAAAACAATAAAACTCACATGAATTTTTTTAAATTTAAATAACGTTTTATCCATATTAATCTACACACCATAATCCACATTTTCATGCAGATTTTTTATTAGCGTAGCATTGTATAATCCGTTCAACTAAATGTCAACCGTAACAACGTGAGCGTTTCAGTCTCGTTTTAATATTACAGTACTTCTAGTCAATAATTTGTCTGAAGAAGCATTTGCAATCAATCATGTGAGATATTTGGAACATCGTCGAAATTGCATCCTGTTTTGTGTGCTTTGGGTATGATAAAAATACAAATCACCAGTTTACAATAGCAGTAAAGTATGGGATGTGTGTTAAATTCCAAAAAGCATGACTACGGCTACCTGTTTGATTGATTTATTATGTTGTATACTATAATATTCTATTCGATATTCTTGTCTTGGAGACTCACGGTGATACGTAACTTAGTTGTAGAGTCATGCTGATGTAGTTGATCATACAGTATGAGGTGGGCGGGACCTATACGCAGCAGCGGTGGAGATGGGCGTTGTACTCCTTACCTCTGAATGACTTTTCTCCCTTTATCAACAGTTACTGGAGGAAAAACTGTGAAATTATGGTTGTTCTGAATTGGAGCTATACTAATAAAAGCGAGAAAATCTGAATTACAGGGGTTCGAGCTCCGCTGGTGAGTGTCTGTTTTCACGAGTGTACAAAGTATCTGTATGTGCAATAACAAAAGACGGTAAAAGAAAGGAAGCGACCTGTTACGTCGGGAATAGGTAGTTCTTTCGTCGTGCCGAAGCTTATTGGACATGGAGCGACTATGTGGACCAACGCTTCCGTTCTGGGTAAGTACGACTGGCAAGCTGTTGAGTTCGCGGTTGTGAGCACCTCGTGCATATCACAAGGATCTGAAACAAGAACGCTGCCCTGATCTAAATGCTTTCACTGTATTTTGTACACGGAATATTATTTTATTTTCAAAATGTTACTACCTAACCAAAGAATCTTGTATCTTTACAATGTTTGTTGTAACATACAGTTAAAGTGTAACATTTATGTGATTTTACTTAACCACGAGAGCAACAAAAAAAAGTGTTTGGGCTGGGAAATGTTCGGTTTGTCCAGAGTCGTGCGTAAACATTAGTCTACACAGTGAGCAAAATTATGTTAATAAACGTATTTTCCATACTTCTAATTATTCTTTTTTGGTCGTTGAATTCAACTTTCAGATTTCGTCTTTCAACCGCTGTGTAGTCTAGATTAAAAATGAGAGTGATCGTGTTCCAAATTGACTGGCTAAGTGAACAGAAAGTTTAATTAGGCTTATTGGCAATAAGCCAGGCTCCCTAATGACATGCAATCGAGGCACAATGTGCAAGCACAACCTGCAATATCAAATCCCTACAATCTGTAAATTTTTATGTGAAACAAAATACTTGAGATCAACATAGCACTTCCAAGTTCCGAAGGCAGTATAGTTAATTTGGCCTGTGGGTTGGTGTTAAACTATTGGTATCTGATTTCCCAGTACAGTCCTACTGAATTCGACCAACAAGTGCCAGATTGATTGGGCCTGGCAAAATGTATTAACAGCAGCCTTTCACTAGGGGCAACTAACATTTAACTTAATGTTAGGTTTGTTTAAGCTTCCAATTTTGACTCTTACGGTTTTGTGTTCAGGTAGGTATTTAGGTTGTAAACCGTTCCCCGACATTTACCTTCAACCATTCAAAATCAATGCCTAAACGTAACCGTCAAATGTTTTGCATGTGTGTTAACACTATCACTAAACTAAACCTACAATCAGTTAAGATGCACTGCAAAATGGAATAATTATCGTAATGCTATGCTACAGTTCGGCTGTTGTGGTTTTTCCACATAAAGTAATTTATTCAGAAATTGCTGTGGGTAGTTTATGAAAAGGTTACAGTAGGTGAAGAGCTCAGGTGTTTGTTAAGCCTTACTTGGTTTGGATTAGGCAACTTCAAAGGCCTTGTAATCCCCCTGGACCAACGTTCTAGCTCTTGAGTTACTAGAGCAGCACATCAACTGCATTTTTCACATTCGTGAGCAGTAGACCTATGGAAATTAAGGTATTGAATTATGCCATTTTGTATCATTCACTTTTAAATAACTTTATACCATTATGAGACGTCCACCTTTCAAAAAAGTTGAAAGTTATGGTTTGGTGTGTAACATAATTTAAAAACGTTTTGGTCGTTTTCAAACCATACAGGATTTTTGGTAGCAAGTTGAAATGTTTGTTATGCAAATGTGAATCCACAGTTGATAAACGCACCTTATGGTATTCTTTGGGCTACCCCCATGAGTCATTTACTTCAGCATCACACTATGTGGCAAGTCCAGACATGGGCTTTATATTCTCTGAAACCTTTGTGATACCTTTGATTTATCAGCTGTTCTGATGTGGCATTGCTAGTGTATTTTGAATCTTTGTATTGCTGCATGACACAGATGTGCTTCTGCTTCATCTCATTGATGGATGACCTGACATTGTTCTTTATATTCTGTCATTTCTGGTAGAAAGCAGCTTGACTACATCCAGGATGACATTTTGTCTTGGCAGCAATGCATCCTCAAAACATCACGCTAACACGCCATGCGTGGCTGTTGATATCGGGTCGGTACTGTGGAATGCAGTGTTTATATTTCAGCAGACATAAAAAGCGTGTAAGGAAGCGGCAGACACTGTGATCGGAGCTATCAGATTGGCTTGTGTTTTGCTGGCTTTCATTTGCACTTCATGTGTGCTAGTCAACTAGGCAAATATATCTTCAGATGCTTACAATGGGAACACTTTGCCTACTATGTTTGCAGAGCAGATGAAACACGTGCATGTCCCTGTAACTAACTAAGACAATTTAGAAAAAGTAGTAAGGCATTGTCATTGGGGTTTTGTAGAAATTATTGCTTGGCAACTGGGAATGCTTGGGATATCAACTGCTTACTGACCTAACTGACCAAAACTACTATACAGTACAAATGTCTGACAGTAGGCCATCTAGCTAATTTTTCAGGCAGCAGGCTACAGGTTCTTCTTAAGAATCTGTCAGCATTTTGCATTGTCAATTTCTGTCCTGACAAGTGCTCTAAGTGCTGAAGAGAAATACCCCCACACAGCAGGATGCTGCCACTGTCATTTTTAGTTTTTTTTCTTCCTTCCCCTACTCTGTGGAGGTCAGATTTGTGGAGTGCTTGTGGTATTGTGGTCACATACACATTGACCTGTCTTTGCTTTGAATTGCATAACTAAGCAGTGGAATCATCTATGAACATTTGCTTTTACTTTGAACTAATCAAAGTCGCTAGAGATGGAAGCCAATTAGGTTGATTTTTCATCTAGAAGGTGTTGTCTGCACGTTCGCAAAAGCAAAACTAGGGGGGATGTTCACTTATCCAAATAGGGTTTTTTACTTTAAGTAAATGTTTAAAGTTTTTGAGGGATATTGTGGGTTACTGTATCTTTATAAAGCTATACAAATACATTAATTATTTGACAGTGTTCTGCTCCCTAAAGGAGGAACTACTAATGTTCTGGTCCAAGAGGCTGTTTATTTGACAGGTCTTGACAAAGGTGAATACTCTATTGCTGTAAGTCACCAGATAATGTAGTTAAATAAAAAATGGGTTAATGATAATGATCTGTATGTTGGTCTGGCAGACGTTTGTGTTGATGTTTCTACCGTTCCTTTTTTAAATATAATGATGGCCTCCTTCACACAATTCAATTAATTATACTCAGGTCTAGCACAATTCTAGCTAGTAGGAGAGAAAATGTAGCAGGCTGGATGCAGAGAGTCAGGAAGAAAAGGTGGAATGAGACAGAGCATTAAATAATTGGAAATGTAGGATGAGAAAGAAAGGAATGGGAGTAAATGGAGGAAACTGAGAGGGGGCGAGTGAGGGCCCGGAGAGGGACTAGAGAACACGACTAACCCAGGGACACGGGACATGAAAGGTGACCATGATTCTGTCCCCTGTCTGGCACTCTCCTCCATACTTGTAGCTCTCATCCATGTATTTGTGGCGTGTGTTGGGGGGGCATATGAGGTTCTCAAGAATATAGGTGCTGTCTGTTTCTCCCTTTCTCCTGTTTGTGTGTGCACATAGGGTTTATCTTTTATAGTAAATAGCTGAACTATAGGCATGAGCTGATTAGGTATGGTTTAGGAAATCTACACTAATGGTTGTGATCTTTGGGCCACACAACACAAAACCTGAATCTACTAGAATGTAAGCATAGATGGAGGACAAGGAGTGGTAGGTTGGTTGTGTTGGAGAGTGACATTGTTAGAAACAGGCACACAGAGTGGGGTGAGGTGGTGTCAACAGCAGAGATTCCATGACATTGGATATGCCTACTGTGCTGTAGCCTAATCTATGTTACCATGCCACTACCAGATTCGAGTAATGCATTCGGCTGTAATGGAATAAAAGCCTGCACACCTAATAACTCTCCAGGTTAATGCTGTGTATGTTATAGATTAAACTGGGTCTTTTGCAGTTTTTTGCCTTGTGTAAGCAGAGTTGTAGGTTTGTTTCCCAGGGGACCAGTATAACAACAAATGCACTCGCCACTCTGGATAAGACGGTCTGCTAAATAAAACTGTTCATGAATCATTACATTTATTATTACCATAGAAAATCATTGTAACCACTCACTGGAGATTTGTAGGTATGCAGAACAAAATTAGCTAGTTAAAGAGGCAATGTGACTTTTGCAAATGACAAATGAAAAATTCCTATTTTGAACTGGCTTTGGTTTGATATATTGTTTATTTGCTTTTGGGAACCAACCTAGCCTACTGTAGTGATAGGCTACCTTGCAGCTGATTCAAAGTCCTCCTGGCTATTATAAACTAAGCTGTAATACTGAGACGTTTTTACAAAATACGCCCTTATAAACTGTAACCTTGAGCTCCTGATGCATGACACTGACTTAGGATGACCCAAGCACTACGTTACACAGAGATCATGCAAATCAAGCTAGCAAGTACAATTAAGCTAATGCTAATGCTATGCTAGTGAGGCTATCACTATAAACTAGGGGGCTGTCATTATAACATATAAACTCACCTTAACGCCATTGAAGATGTGTGGGATTATTTGATGGAAAAGAACAAGAAGCAGGCAAATTCAAAAGAAAAGTTATGGCTAATCCTGGTGTCAGAACTGCACATAGAAAATACATTGAATAGTGAGAAAAGCTTTGGCGGAGGGTAGCTTTATGTTCTGGATGTCTTGTTTGTTTGGATAATAAACGTACATTTGATTAGCTCTGCCATACGCCGTACCTCTCACGTATTGGCCCAAAGAAAGATAACAAAACACTGACTCCCTTTCCTGTGTTGCCCATGAAAATATCTACCTGTTGGGGCAAGTTCAGTGAAGTCAATAGAGAATGTGCTTTACGTGAAATCGCCATACAGGCGGGTAGAGCATTGGTACAACAATGCAAGGTTAAACGTCATGTTCACACTTCCTTTTTCCACACTAGCCAGAGGGTGTGTTTCATACATTACTTTCATGAGAACTTGTGGTAGACTGAAAAATGCTCTATAATCACTATTGACTGATGTCTGTTGAAGTCAAGACTGTAAAAGTAAATTGGTCATAAAGATAAAGTTAGCAAATATTTGCATTTGTTCTCAAATAAGAGGAAGGTGACCTTCCTTTGAAGAAACAGAGCTGTTAACATACAATACTTCACTATCGCACCTGGAATGTCATATGTGTGTTCTGGTACATTAGTGAAACTTCAAAGTATTCAAGAGAGGTGGCTAGTAACTACTCCCCTGAGAGGTATTGTCCCCTTCAATCAACATGGTGGATGTTGCATAAAAGGCTGCAACAGTTATTAATTCTAACACTTGTTCTACTCTCGTAGTCTAAAAGCGCCCTTGCTCTAAACAACTGCCTATCTGATGACATGGCTGGTATTCTGTAATGTGTAGAGGAAAGACAAAGACCACTCTTTCTGACACACAGAGATGGTTGTTATCTCTCTGTTTTGTTTGCTCAACCTCAGGGTGTGAGGCTGTTTCCTAGTGGGATTTGCGTTTGATCGAGTAATATAATAATCTCACTGGGGAACAACATGGTTACAGAGTTTGGCTTATTAGCCAAGCTGCCGAGCAAAGCGTTTTTATTTACACAACCAGACTGCTATTTATTCCTGGGTCCTGTAGTCTCATTCTTGTGCGATTCAGTCAGGGTCTGTTCGTTTATATGGCCTTTTAAGCAAATGATTCTAATGTAAATGGCGTTCATTAAACAGGTTGTCACTAGGCCTAATGTTGATTGATAGTGACACACGCAATGAGTGTATTAATTTGGTTCAATTGGAAGGATTGATAAGCTGTGAGGATTGAGGATTGGGCTTTTAAAACAGCTTCTGATCAAATGTATCTCGTGTGACAATTAGTTGTGTACAAATAAATTGAAGTCTGTCTTAGCCTGTTTTGGCAAATATTTATCCATTTTGCTGTCCGGCTGTGGTCACACACTCCAATGTTATACTGAAGAGTAGTGAGGAGGCTCAGGGGATGCAGTTAATGTGCATGGCCTAAGAGAAAAGACATGGGGAAGACCAGGGCCCCCACACACACACTGTATACACATCCATCATGGGTGTTGACAGAGCGAAAGATGGGCAGCTGTGTTGGTCCAGCAAAGTAATACTTTGTTCTGCCACTGCCAGTTTGATACAACATGCAGTTTTTTTCATGTCTTGTGCCATTTGACTGCCTACTCTTGCGATTCATGAAAAGACACAATCTTCCATTAATATTTATACACCCTTTTGGGATTGTTTTCAGCGTTTACAATCCCAAAACTTTAGTTGTGTTCATTTTGCTATAATGCCAATGTAAACTAGCACATGGTAGCAGTAGAACACTAATATCCGCTATTGACTGATTATTTGACCAGTACATTTATTGATGAATGACCTTATTTCATTATTGTAACTATGACAACCTCTTATATACACTGTTCAATGAATACAAAAATGATAACATTTTTACTGTACATAAACTCATGGAGAACTGAATGACGGTCAACATCACTAACCAAATGACTGCAGTATTTAGGCTCAAAATCAAAGTAAACAATTGAAATCACAGGCTGTGATTTCAACTCCAACTCATGTGAATTTCACGTCAACCCATAATGTGACTCAGTAGTGTGTACGGCCCCCACGTTTCCTGTAAGCACTCCCAACAACGTCTGGGCATGTTCCTGATGAGTCTGCGGATGGTGTCCGAGGGGGATTCCCCCCCCCCCAACCAAGTAAATACCTCCCCAGACCATCACTGACCCACCACCAAACCGGTCGTGCCGGATGATGTTGCAGGCAGTATAACGTTTCCCTGTTCATCTGTGAAGAGAACCGAGAAGAGAAAGTAATTTGCTCTAAAGATGGCATTGTAGTGAGACAAATACTGTACATAAAAGACTTCATCAGAAACACTATGCTCCAAACCTAAATCTGCTAAAGTGAAATCATTGTCAATAAGAGAATGCAATAAACATTACACACCAAGGAGATTATAACTTTATATTTTAGGAAGTATCACTTTATTTACTTTAGAGCATTCTTTTAGCACTTTAGCATCTTCAACCAGTCATAAGATGAAGAGACAAGTGTTTGTGGTTGAGTTTACACTCCAGTTACTCATATCTGTAATCCAAACCATGTTGTTGCAAACTTTCTGTACTTTTCTGTATTATATCTTGCATCGGTTTTAATTTGACAATGATTGTGAATGCACTTTTGCAATTTTGAGCCAGTAGCAGGCACTTAAAGCTGCTTATTTTGACGGTAATGCATTACGTTTAATTGTTGTAAGACACTTCAGTATCTTCTTCAGTTCAATTGAATGCCTGTGGGTTTTCTTACTATCCCTTCTAGTTACTAAGTAATAATAATATGCAAAAGCACAGATAAATGTTTTACAACAATGCCCTCCTGGGTCTCTTGACTGCTGACAAGATCTGGTTCTGGGAATATATATTACCGGTGGTCTTGGTGCAAACACAACACCAGGATATGTTTTATTAGGACACTTGAATATGTTTAATAATGGCATCTGGATATTTTAATTATGAAGTATGTTTAGTAATGACAACTGGTTATGTTTAGTAATAACTCCCATGTATATATTTAAAATTGACACAAGAGTATGTTTATTCATGACGTATTGTCTTCATCACTTTGGCCAAAAGAAAAGCACTGTACTGTTTTTCAGACGTCCCACACTGGGTGGGATGTGTAATTGACTGAATGTTGGATTTCATCCCATTGGTCTTAATCACATTGCAGGTAGCCAATGAGACGCTCCACACAAACCGCCCAGACCTGCCCGTCTGTTTCCAGCTGTCAGTGTTGTCATGGCTGCCTTGTGTGTACCTCTGGCTAGCTTGCCCTCCTTACCTCTTCTATCTCCAGAGGAACAACAAGGGCTACATCATGATGTCCATTCTCAACAAAGTCAAAACGGTGAGGGCGCACAACCCACACGGTGTCATTGGAGGTATACCACGTCTCTACCAGGCTGTCAAGCCGGTTCAGTCAGGTATTGACGATGTTACCCCAGACGATTTCTGGGTGACCATTTCTTTCTGCTGCCCTCTCTCTCTGCCTCTAGGTCTTTGGGCTGGTGTTGTGGATTGTGTGCTGGGCAGATCTCTTTGGTGCCTTCCATGAGCTGCAGGAGGGAAAAACACCGGCGCCGATCTACTTTGTCACGCCGCTAGTGGTCGGCATGACGATGGTACGCCACAAACAGGATGTGGGATTTCTAACATGCAGTACAGTAATAAAGTACAGCGTCACATTTATGTATGGCGTTGTTAGACAATCAGATCAGCGAGCAAAGGATGGCTGGCAAGGCTAAGATGCTCCTTACAAGCCCGAAGTGTTTCTGTGTTCACTCAACCCTTCACTCCCCTTCAATCTCACTCTTCTATCTCAGTTGCTAGCTACATTTGTGATCCAGTTTGAGAGGTTGAGAGGGGTCCAGTCATCAGGGATTCTCTTCATATTCTGGTTCCTGTCGGTGCTGTGTGCCGTTGTGCCTTTCCGCTCCAAGATCCTACAGGCCCAAGGCCAGGTGGAGGTGAAGTAATTACAAATGCATAGATACAGTACATCCATTTAGCTCTGCGCTCTCTAAAAACATGTCAGAAATGACTAATCAATGCCTGTTTTGGGGGTCAATCAGGGACAAGGTTCTGTGAGGAGGAATCAAAAGTACAATGGGTGCATGGAAAATGATACTGAGTGAAAATAAATAGAAGGCCTGTTATCCTAGCTACCTCCGGGGCCTTGCCGATTTATCTATCCTAACCTCATCTGCAGGGTCGTCTAATATTTTAACATAATATAACGCCCTAACAGCTAGCCAAAGATACACTGGGGCCAATGCCGGTCAAACCAGGCCAGCATCAGTCCTGGGCTCTGCTCTTTCTGGTTTTTATCCCAGTGATCCGACCAATCAGTCCCTAGTTTTACACGGTATTTGATTTAAAACGACTCTAGATCTTATGGTCAGGTAGACAAAACAATCGGTTGAAGACGGGTGGATTACTTGGGTTATTTTTAGTTTGGCTAAATTAAGGGAACTGGTCGTAGATTCAGTATGCAAGAGAGCCCTTTTGGAGAACTGCCGTGGTGTCCTGCGAGTACATAAAGTCTTTATTCTGTTTGGCGTTTCAGAGTGTGATACCGGACAAGCTCCGTTTTATCACTTTCTATTTCTACTTTGCTCTCATCGGAGCCGAGCTGATCCTCTCTTGCTTCAACGAGAAACCCCCTCTGTTCTCTGACGTGGACACCGATCCTGTAAGTCTACACACACCTGCCTGAACACGGCCGAACCTAAAGTTATCTTAGCTTTGGCGCGTGGACTCTCCTCTTACTCCCCACGTTTTCCAATTTTCAGAATCCCTGTCCTCAATCGACGGCCGGCTTCCTCTCCACCATGACCTTCTGGTGGTTTACCAGGTAACATCACCGCCCATACAACACGTAGCTACAGCAACCGCCCGTACAACACGTAGCTACAGCAACCGCCCGTACAACACGTAGCTACAGCAACCGTCCGTACAACACGTAGCTACAGCAACCGCCCGTACAACACGTAGCTACAGCAACCGCCCGTACAACACGTAGCTACAGCAACCGCCCGTACAACACGTAGCTACAGCAACCGCCCGTACAACACGTAGCTACAGCAACCGTCCGTACAACACGTAGCTACAGCAACCGCCCGTACAACACGTAGCTACAGCAAGGACGTCCATCTCCCTCTCAAGAGAGAAGTGAAGACATGGCTAACAACACTCCTTGTGTGCTGGTTCACTGGACAGGGACCTGCACTTCACAAAGTTCAAATGATGCGTTGTTCTCTTTATCTTTTCCAGCATGGCCATCAAGGGCTATAAGAACCCTCTAGAAGCCAAAGACCTGTGGTCACTGAACAAGAGGGACAGCTCAGAGCAAGTTGTTCCCAGGCTGCTGCAAGAGTGGGAGGTGGAGCAATCCAAGGCTCACAGGTAGAAGCGAGAGCGAGCACTTGCTGATTCTACTGTAATGTATGCCTGCCATTTTTCATTGTGTAGACCACATATCGATCCCATACCCGTAAAACCTTTCACCTCAGCTTCGTCTTTATTCTTTCAAACTGTTTTAAGACATATTCACAGCTGCAATTTATGGAATCGTTGTGCTACAATGTCCAGATAAAATGGCAAATTGGTTTTTATAATGTGTCTGTGGCAAGGTTTTTTTTACAGTAAATGCTTGCGAAAAAGCTTTAAAACCAGCCAATAATGAATACTGTACTGTACTGGAACATTAGCTATCTAGAAATGATTAGCAGGATAGCTAGCTGTACTACCCGCTTACAGTGCTCGCACTGTTTATCCACCTTGGATATTTGCACTCCCAATTAAAATTTGAATATATACCAAGAAATTCTGTTACTAGCCAAACTGAAGTATTTCCTCTCTAGGGCAGGAACTACGTCAAAATTGGGGTGAGTCTTTCCTGGGGAAAATGGAAACCTGGTAACGTTAAACACAGTAGTAAAAGTATTGCGTGTCTTTTTGTTTTCTCATGCATCGTTAAACATTTAAACTTTCCTGCAACAATATTGACCCAGTAGTATGAATGTGTAGGATGTTTTTATGCTCATGTTCATCGACACACCTTAAATCTACTGTAGTTTCCGCTTTCACCTTTTTCCCAGAGCGCTGGACAGATGAGGATGCAGACTGTTTTGTTAGCTTGGCTCTGAGTACTGGGCAGTGTGTGTCTGTGCATCTGCACGTGTGTGAGAAAGTCTGTTTTTCATGTGGTACATGCCGGTATCTTGATCTGTTCATAAACATTATACAGACCCCTGTGGTGTTCAGTGCCTTTGGCCTTTATGTGGTTTTAGACTGTAGGTTCAGATGATAAGCATGGGAGAGACGCCATGCTACTATCGCATGAACTAAGGCTAAAATCACCTGCCATAGCATATCTGTGCAGTGTAAACAGTATGCAGAGCAGTGGAGTGAAAAAGAACAAGTCAAACAACCTTTAAACTGAGCTTTCTCGGCTTATCAACAGAGCGTTCTCGGCTTACCAACAGAGCTTTCTCGGCTTATCAACAGAGCTTTCTCGGCTTATCAACCCGGACATAATTTTTACCAGCCAAGTTACTAGCCATGGCCCATCAGAACTGCTTTACTTAACATTGTTTCTACTAGCACTGATTCTGCTTGCTTGAGATATTTTGGGATTATGATTTGATGTGGTTGTTGTTGTTCACTACCTAAAATATTAGTGCACTTACTTTAAATGGGGTACGGAACACCCTCTGTTTAACGCATGTTCACTCTGTCAATAAGTGACCACTCTGTCTCTGAATCAAATTGAGGTTCAGGTCTGCGGCAGGCCAAGACACTGTTTGGTCTTGTTTTGTCAACAAGACCAAACCGGGATTTGTCCACTTCCAACTACTCTAGATAAGAGTATTGGTGAAATGAGCATCTGTGAAATTATAAAAATACAAATCTTTTGTTGAAACACACCAGCGTTAGTCTCTCACGTTGTCTTTCTCCCTGCATTGCTACTGGGGTTCTGCTCTCACACATACGTTATTTCTGCATTTTTTTCGTTCATTTAAAAGTCCAGTGAAATGCTATGAGGGTGGCCTCTGCCTGTAATTGCCCAAAGCTGTTTGGGGGGGGGGAGGGGAGTGAGGTTTTCATTTCTTAATCCTCTGCTGGAATTCAACCCGTCTACATTCAGATTTGTGTGACGAAGCGATGCAAGCCCATACAGAAAGGCTTTCCTACTCCTGTTCTGGTGGGCTGAAACATTTCAGACGTGTTCCTGTCAAGTAGCGCCCATGAAGACTGTTTTGAAAGGGTTCTTTAACGTCAAACCCGTTTTCTCCCCCTCACTCCCCAGTGAAGAGCAGCCAGCCCAGGCCCTGTACTCCAAGCCTCTGCCAGCAGGAGAGAGCAACCATGTTGGAGAAGAGAGCAGTCCCGAGGAGGTGGAGGTGTTGTTGTCAAAAAAGAAAGACCCAAAGAAGGCTTCATTCCTCCGGTCACTCATCAAGGCTTTTGGGCCCTACTTCCTCATCGGATCTGCTTTTAAACTCCTACAGGACCTAATCACTTTTGTGAACCCACAACTTCTCAGGTATCTTTTATGATTTAGTCGGGCAAAATGTCACACAACCATACAACAAAAAGATATAATTGCATTCAGGCGAAACATCCATCCAACATGATCCATTTAGCCGATTTTGCTGGCCATTGCACTTTTGTCTGACATCAAAATAAAAGCTATTTTTGCATTACCTTGAACTCTCCAATCCTAAATTTCGCTCTGTATTTAATTTGTATAACATTGATAATTGAAGTTACAACCAATACTGGAACCTCTTTACATCCAAGTATGATACATTTTGCCTCACTTAATTATTGGGGACAATTGTGTAAGAATGAAATGGCAAGTGTGTTGTTATTATCTGTCTTTGTGTTGCTAAATACATGTTATTTGATGTCTCCTATTAAAAGAAGCCTGGCAGACTAGAAGAGCATTGCCTCAGTGCACAGATCCTTCAGTTGCAGCCCACAACCATATTCACTAATCTGTTGGAACATGTCAATGTAACTAGAACGGCATGTAGAATAACGCACTTTTTACAATTTTCTCTCATGTAAGGAATCCTAGAGAGAGACCAACCTACTTTTTTTTAACAACATACAACGATGAGTCCATATAGAATAGAGCCCTAAAATCCTTATGATGAGTATACTGTATGTTAAATGTAAAATAGGTGGTTTAAATATAGGTGATGTTCTTGTTAAAGTTTAGAAGCTGAATACAGATTATATATATATATATATATACACATGTACTTCAGTTGTCAGACCATCACAGGAAGCTGTGTTTATTTCTAGGTTATTAGTTGACAAGACAACATTTGTTCCTCTCTGTTTAATGTATGTGAACAGTATTTTCCTATGTGGATTAGGGAACGATGTTATCCATCTACCAATCTCTCATGGTCTCTGTTCTCCCGGAAACACTGTTAATGTTTTGCGTGTAGCGTGGCTTTGAGGTCCTCAACACCTATCTAGACGACTTTCATTTGCTTGTGATGCAAAGCCAACGTGCGAATGTGTTACCTGTGTAGGCCTGCTATTAACGGGTGTGAATTTGAATAAACAAACAACCACCTAATTATTATGGCAGAATGCATGCATTTAGCATTTTATTTGGCTCTATACAAATGTATTCTTTGTTCTGCCTGAAGGGCTTGCTCTCTCACTCTCTCTGAAGTTGGTCTTTTCGCCTTGATTCACCATCAGCAAAGAAATGTTACTGTCTTGCTAAGTATGCTGATAGTTTGGAGTTATTTGTTGTACTTTAGCGGATAAGTACACTTAATTCATTGTGCTGCTTCTGGCGCCTTTGACATTCAATGTGGTTTTAGACACCGGGTTCCGAGATGTGTGAGAGAGAAGCCATGCTACTGTCAAATGAACTAGCACCTACTATCTAATGAACTTACACCCACCATAGATAAGACCGCGTCAGAGAGAACAGCAGACACATATTGGAACATCAATGAAGACACGTGACCCAGTTGCAGCCATACTTAGCCAACACACAACACACCTTCCCCCTTGCTTCACAGGTGGTAGGCATGGGGTTGTAGAGGGAACTGTACGTATTACCACAAGTACATCATGTGTCTATCATGAGATAAGCTAGATCGAACCAGATAGATTTCTGGTTAGATATTGTCCGTCCATAAACCACACTGGAGCTCACGATCATTCGCAGTCCATTGTGGAGCTCACCGCATGTTTGAATCACTCTTTTATTTTCGTTACCAAAGTCTGCTCGTCGGGGTGTTTTCACCGATCCTCACGCCGCATCCCTTCCTCCCGATCCCCACCTCAGCCTGCTGATCCTGTTCACGAAGCAGAAGGAAGCCCCGGTGTGGTGGGGCTACGCCCTGGCCTTCCTCATGTTCTTCACCGCCTTCCTCCAGACTCTGATCCTGCACCAGCACTTCCAGTACTGTTTCGTCACTGGCATGAGGCTTCGCACCGCCATCATAGGCGCTATCTACCGGAAGGTGCGCGCAGACCGAAGCGCACACACACACACACACACTTTGCATGACGCATTCCTCACGTGTCCATTCTGTCCGTCCCCCAGTCTCTGGTCATCACTAACGCAGCCAAGCGGAAGTCGACAGTGGGGGAGATCGTCAACCTGATGTCCGTGGACGCGCAGCGCTTCATGGACCTCACCACCTTTCTAAACATGCTGTGGTCGGCACCGCTACAGATCATGCTGGCGCTGTACTTTCTGTGGCAGGTGGGTGGTGTCTGCCCTGGGTGGGGGCGCGCTTCAGCCACCCTAGAACATGTGGGCACCGTTCGGGCAGCGGGTCCGATGACCGGAGATCCATGTGGATTGTGTCCGCGTTTGCCCTGTGTCGTGTATTTCCTTATAGCGTCGGGTTCTGTTGAATGTTCATGGTGAAGCGTTTCCCACTGGTCTGTGCCATGCCTGTCATTTGATTGGTCACGTGTGGTCGCTGTGTTTCAGAACCTGGGTCCGTCAGTGCTGGCCGGCGTTGCTGTCATGATTCTGCTGATCCCCTTTAATGCGGCCATTGCTGTGAGGACAAGAGCCTACCAGGTAAACACCACTCCGTCTGCTAGTATATGAAGCCTCATTGTTGGTGGGATGGAACAGCACAGTGATGGTGGTGGTGATGATGATGGTAACTGTCACCATGATGAAGACGTCTTATGGTCTAAGTGTGTCCAATGAGACACACTACGTGTTCTGTATTTTTCTTGAAATACAGAAACCCCTATAGGACATCTCACTTTGACATATCCCTTCCCTCTGTGCCTTTCCTTCTGACCCCCTGTCTATGTCTGTTTGTCAATGTCACTTTGCCTCTCAGGTGGAACAAATGCAGTACAAGGACGCTCGCATCAAACTGATGAATGAGATCCTGAATGGGATCAAAGTTTTGAAGCTGTATGCTTGGGAAGATTCTTTTAAAAACAAAGTTCTGGAGATCAGACAGAAAGAGCTTGTTGTGCTACGCAAGACGGCTTACCTCGGCGCCCTCTCTACCATGGCATGGACAAGTGCACCATTCCTAGTACGCACACACACCTACTCTACACAGTCCTTGTTGTCAGGCATTTTGCATTGAGGATCTCTGTAATATTTTTGCAAGTCTAAAGCTGTGCAGTGAGTAAAGTGCAGATCTGTAGGCTGTCTGTAAGATATTTCCAATAATGCTTTCTAAATATTTCCTCAGGTTGCCTTGACAACGTTTGCAGTTTATGTAACCGTGGATAAAAATAACATTTTAGATGCGGAGAAGGCCTTTGTGTCCTTGTCTCTGTTCAATATCTTACGGTTCCCTCTTAATATGCTGCCTCAAGTCATCAGCAGTATTGTTCAGGTAGGCTCACAATGGGGTTGTCCTCTTTTACTGTCAGGTCAGTTACTACACTGAAATGTCAGGGTTGGGGTCCATGCCAGTCAATTACTACACTGAAATGTCAGGGTTGGGGTCCATGCCAGTCAATTACTACTCTGAAATGTCAACTAGAACTGTCTCTAATGCTTGAAGTAGAAAAAGGTGAAATTCTAATATGGTTAATTTTGGAATGTCATTTTTCTCTAGGCCAGTGTGTCTCTGAAGCGTATCCAGGACTTTCTTAGTCATGATGAGCTAAACCAAGACTCAGTGGACAGGAACAATACTGCCACAGGTAAACAATCTATCAAATGTATTTGTAAAGCCCTTTTTACATCAGCTTTTACAAAACACCCAGCTTAAGGACAGTATTGATGCACAGTGGCTTGGATGAACTCCCTAAAGGGGCTGAAATTTACGAATGGACCTAGAGAGGAACCAGGCTAGGAGGGGTGACCAGTCCACTTCTGACTGTGTGGGTGACATGTTGTAATCATTAATAAATGCATATGGGCCGTGTCCAGAGTCTATAGAACCTAACCCAGATCAGAAGCATGACCAGCATGAGTGGCAGCTGCAATCTTAAGGTATTGTCTTGATCTGCAACACAACAAGTCTTTCCTGCCTGGTACTGCGGAGGTGTGGGCCAAGATCTCATCTCTTCCTAAGATGAAACAGTGCAGGACACCAGGGAGATTTAGAGAGCAACTCTACTCCCCCAGCACAATAATATAGCAGGGTAAAACCCTGGGGCTGAGATAGGGGGGGTCCAATAACTCCGGGCCCAACAGACAGGTAGTCCATCCACCCACATTGCCAGGCATCAACCAAAGGGACACAAATCAACCACAACCATCCTGAATGAGGGCCAAGTATTGCCAACAGAGTTCACTCCAGGCGCCCGAGGGCCGCAACACAGAGGCAACAGTAAGCCAGTGACCCCACCCTTGAACTTAGTAGAAACTTGAAAGTTTGCACTGAGTCTGCATTTCTAACCTTGATTGGCAGATTGTTCCACAGTAGTGGAGCTCTATGAGAGCAAGCCCTGCCTCCGGCTGTTTGTTTAGAAATTCTAGGTACAATTCGAAGGCCTGCATCTGGCGATCTTAGGTTACGTGTAGGTTTGTATGGCTGGGTCATTTCAGTAAGTAGGAGCAAGTCGATGTATCGCTTTATAGGTTAACACCTTAAAATCAGCCCTAGCCTTACCAGGGAACCAGTGTAGAGAGGCTAATACTGGAGTAATGTGTCAAAATGTTGCATCCGTGTTCAACACTAAAGATTTATCAGTGTAACCGGATAGAAAGCATTGCAGTTGTCTAATCTAGAAGTAACAAAAGCATGGATTTGTTTTTCTGCATCATATTTTGATGAAAGGTTTTTGCAAATGAAGACAATAACGGTCCTAAAACTAAGCCTTAAGGAACACTACATATTGTTCAGAATAAATAATCAACTGCCTAAACATGCTGAAGGAACAGTCCCAAACTTTAATATGGTTCATTTGGTTCCGTTTCCCTCCTTTTGTGGTCACTTGGTTCTACATGAAGGGAAAAGCTTACGTTTTTTTGCTTATTAAGTCTTAGATGTGTTGTTGCCATGGTACCACTGCCTGAAATTTTAGGCAGTTGTTTCTGAAATGAGGAACAATGAACAAAGGAGATGTTTTGAAACTACTTTTGGCGTTGCATCATAATTTCTCTTTTATAATTCTCTTTTATGAAGAGAATTTAGACACACAAGTTTCAGTGTGTTGTAACACTTTATTATATTCTACAGTGAGCTGATTTTAAGAAACGCTGAGGCACGCTTTTAGTTTCCTGAAATTCATTCTTACATGTACTTTCTTTCCAGATTGCTCCGTGACTGTGGTCAATGGGAAGTTCACGTGGGCAAAGCAAGATCCTCCTGCTTTACACAAGTGAGTTAACATCGTGCTTAGGATCAATAACCAAGGAAAGAATGCATTGTACTAACTTGTCTTGGTATTGTACGTGTGCAGTATAAACCTGATGGTGCCTCAGGGGTCTCTGCTGGCCGTGGTCGGACACGTTGGCTGTGGGAAGTCCTCTCTGATTTCAGCTCTGCTGGGTGAGATGGAGAAACTGGAAGGAGACATATCTATTAGGGTTAGTGCCCAGCTAATATTAACTGTACAATGCCACCTTCTTTATCCTCAAGGGGTGGCCCTCAGGACAAGAAAAGCACAGGTCTGTGAAACAAATGACATCAAACTAAGTTTTCAAAGTGCCATTTGACCTCAACCACAAGAAACAACCAGGTCAACGGCGAGACATGCCCTGGGTATACTATGCACATATTGGGGAGAGCCCTCTTGACAAGATAATACGTGAGGATACTGTTACAAGGAGTTCACACACCGGCAATAACGCCACACAAATGAATATCCAAGGCTCGCTTCTGTTCTCTAACCTCACCGGTTTCCCACAGTTGCAGGCCAGGTAAGATTCGTGTGGTGACTTAAGAAGAAAAGATTAGGACAATCCAACATTTAACGTAAAAGAAAATGAACTAGTTAATATAACTGGAATTTCCTGCCCGGTGGACTAGACAAAATAACCGAAACCAAACTGAACCAATTCTGTGACAACAGTGGTGGTTCCTCCATTCACTGTTAGACATAAAACACACATTATTAACATGACGCACATTCGGAAACGTCAACTTCGTTAATACAGGTAATCATCTTTTCAAGCTGCTTCCAACACTGGCCTCAGCCAACCACACCTCCAAATGACCAACCAAATTCAAAAGTTTGATTCACTTACAAATGTCCTTAAACTTTCTTATTTTTGTCCATTTGATTGATCAGAAATAGTTTATTTTATATATCTCTATCTTTTGTTTTCTATCGGCCAGTCTGAGATCTGGCTTTTTCTTTGCATCCTGCAGTCACGTCTTCACTGATGTTGAGACTGGTGTTTTGCTGGTACTATTTAATCCAGCTGCCAGTTGAGAACCTGTGAGTCCACTGTGTCTCAAGATAGACACTGTGATGTATTTGTCCTCTTGCCCAGTTGTGCGTTGGGCCTCCCACTTTTGTTTATAATCTGGTTAGAGACAGTTTGCGATGTTCTATGGAATGTCACCCGTTGGCACAGCGTTGTTTGAGATCTTCAGTTTCTTGGCAATTTCTCACCTAGAACAGCCTTCAATTCTCAAAACCAGACTGAGTTTCTGAAGAAACGTCTGTATTTCTGGAAATTTTGCTTGCAATCAAACCCACAATTGCTGACACTTCAGATACTAAACTAGTGTAAAGAAGGACAATTTTATTGCTGCTTTAATTTGCACAATAGTTAATAGCATTGCTAACGACATTGAAAAAGGTTTTTCTAAGGATCACATAGCCTTTTAAAATAATAAACTTAGATTAGCAAACGCAACGTGCCATTGGAACACAAGACTGGTGGTTGCTAATGATGGGCCTCGGTACGTTTGTGTTTTTATCTACAATGGTCATTTGCAACCTACACTGTATGTCTGATCAATTTGATATTATTTTAATGGGCAGAAAATTTGCTTTTATAAAAAAAAAGGACATTTCTATTGACATATACCTTATAAATGTTTGTGTATAGACAACCACCCCAAACACACCTTTTTAAACATTCTCTTACCCTGCTTTAAGTTCCCTGTTCTTCTTTGCCTGGCATTTTCTACCCAGGACAACCTACGTCAACCAACCACTAGGCCACACTGGACACATAGAGATTAGATTTGATGTGTTTGATTGATGAGTTGATTGGGTATTTCTTTGATTCATTTATCAGTATATGGGTAAGTGGATGGACTAATTGGTTGGGTCTCACTCCATTGACTCCTTCAGGGTTCGGTGGCTTACGTCCCCCAGCAAGCCTGGATCCAGAACGCCCTTCTGAGAGATAACATCCTGTTTGGCAGGGCCTATAACGAGCCGAAATACCGCAGTTGTCTGGAGGCCTGTGCCCTGACCCCTGACCTGGAAGTACTACCTGGAGGAGACAAGACTGAGATCGGAGAGAAGGTATAGAGGTGGCTTCTCGGTCACGTAAGCACACTGAAGCAAAGTCCTTTAGCGCTGGGAGCCATAAACAGATTTTGAGTGTGAACATTTTTAAGATCATGGATTTGCTTGTGTGTTTACAACTTGGTACCCAATTCTGGTACCTGAAGCCAGTTCCTCTTTATCTTCCATTGCCACACCATTACTTAACCTGGGCCCATAGTTGTAGATAATGGGTCCCTGATTTGAGGGTTGCAATGTTTATATTGAGTCGAATTCCACTGGTTTGGAAGGTCGTCCAAATATCCCTGACTTCTCTCTCTCTCCTTCCCCACTCATCTGTTTGCCCATCTGTCTCTCCATTTCTCCCCTCCTCTCTTTTCCCTGTCATCTTTCTTTCCGTCAGGGTATTAACCTCTCTGGTGGCCAGAGACAGAGGGTGAGTCTGGCAAGAGCCCTGTACAACGAGGCCGACGTCTACCTGCTTGATGACCCTCTGTCTGCAGTGGATGCCCATGTGGCCAAACACATCTTCGACCAAGTAATCGGGCCAGAGGGGGCGCTGAAGGGCAAGGTGAGGATAGACCTGCGTGTCTGAAGAAGAGAGACGTTCTAGTTTCATCAAAGAGACGTGCCGTGGTTCAGTATCTTGACCTGTTATGTCATGACTGGATATGAGCCAGGCTGACACATTTGTGGATTGTCATAGGCGACTTATCTGTCTTGAAGCGTTGTGGCACAACTACGAAATGTTTGCAGGGAAGTGTGGACATGAGATTAGAGCCACACGCAACAGAGATTCAGCGTGACAGGCTTTCACCCATGTGTTGCATTGTAATGTGTGTGTGGTCAATATATTGTTTAACTTCCTGTTAGTTTTCAATGACCGCTTAATATGAACAACAATAAGTGGTATAAAATTAGCTCACTTAACAGGGCCGTTTCTCCTTCTCTTCATTCCCGTCCAGACTCGTATCCTAGTGACACATGGCATCAGCTTCCTGCCGCAGGTGGACAACATCGTGGTAATGGTGGAGGGCAGGGTGTCGGAGATGGGCTCATACCAGGAGCTGCTACAACAGAACGGAGCTTTTGCAGAGTTCCTCAGGAACTATTCCTTGGAGGACATCGTAGAAGAAGACGGGGCAACTGGTAAAACTTTTACCAGGGCCATTAGTGTGTTCCGTCACCAGGGCCATTAGTGTGTTAGCCTGTTACGTCGATTGCACTGCTGGGTATCTTATCCAGCTGGTTTGAACTTGCAATAGCAGCTGAAAAACCAATAAGAAAAGCTGCCACTTTAACCTATCCCTTTACACCAAGGATTTCAATTGTTAGTCGAAACAAGCAACTGGTCACTTTTCCACCAATAAGAGTGGGGCTACCTGCTCCGTAGTTACCATGGTAACACTGACTCAAATCACCCACAGTGTCCTTTGATGAAGAGGAAGAAGACTTCCCCGATGACGCCCTTAGCAACCACACAGACATGGTGGACAACGAACCAGTGGTCAATGAGGCCAAGAGACAGTTCATAAGGTACTTTTACCCTCCTGGCCCCCGTTTAATGTACATTGACCACTCATCATACCGTAATAGATGGCTACAAAATTCCATGGAGCTTCAGGGAAATGTATTCCCGATATTCGCGAATGTCAGATTCAGCTATTTCCTCCCTGCAGGCAGATCAGCGTCATCTCAGGGGACTTGGAGAACCCGAGGAGCCGGTCTGTCCGAAAGCGGCTGTGCAGCGAAAGGAGACACACTGACCCTGATTCAGAGAAGAAGCTACCCAAAGTGGAGAAACTCATCCTGGCCGAGACGGCAGAGACGGGCAGGGTGGGTGGAGATGCGTGCGCTATTACCCCGCCCTGCCCCAGGGGCAGAAGACCCTTCGTCCTCTAAGCCTTCCTCCCCCCCCCTCTCCTCAGGTGAAGGCCAAGGTGTTCTGGGAGTACGTCAAGGCGGTGGGGCCCATGCTGTCCCTCTTCATCGGATTCCTGTACGCTTGTCAGAACGCTGCGGCCATAGGGGCCAACATCTGGCTGAGCGAGTGGACCAATGACGCGGCGGTGAACGGGACGCATGTGGGCGTCGGCACCAGGGTGGGGGTGTACGCGGCCCTGGGATTGGCTCAAGGTGAGGAGAGCTGCAGCGCATTACTGTACAATAAGGACACCTGGAGCTAAAAGGGTTCATTGCCGTCGCTAACGTTGCTATTAGCTATAGACTGTTCTGCGAGTGTGTGTTCCTGTACACTGCATGTTTGGCTTTCGGTACGAGCGTTGTGTTATTCTTTACTTTATCACGGCGTCAGTGGTTGGTTGTGTATGAGGACCTTGTCCTGGGTTCCTCCCCCTGTAACACTGGAAGCTTGGTTTGAATTGAAAAGGGTCTCAGCATTCAGGACTGAGGACACCTGTTGATCCCACTGGCTCGTCAACCCTCACCTCCCTCCCCCTCTGTTCCTCCCCCCCTCCATCAGGCGTCCTGGTCATGGTGTCCTCCTTCACCCTGGCCATAGGGAACATCGGGGCGGCCCGGAAGCTCCACTGGGCCCTCCTGGACAACAAGTTTCACACTCCCCAGTCTTTCTTTGACACCACCCCGATAGGCAGGGTCATCAACCGCTTCTCCAAGGACATCTACGTCATTGACGAGGCCCTGCCCGCCACCATTCTCATGTTCCTCGGGACCTTCTTCTCCTCTCTCTCCACCATGATAGTCATAGTGTCCAGCACGCCCATCTTCGCCGTGGTCATCGCCCCGCTGGCGTTCATATATGTCTTTGTCCAGGTACTGGTTGCGTCCCCCCGCCGAGCCGCGGTTGGTCCGTTGCTCCGCTCCCCGGGACGGGACGGGGGGGTCAACGTGTTCCTCCTTTTTCCTTCCCTCTGTGTCCACGTGTGTCGCTGGCGTTCCTTAATGCAGCATGCAGTGTCCTGGTTGTGGGAGGCGTCTCTGGGAATGTCCGCTAATTTCACAGCTTCATTGGTGTTCCTGGCGTTTGTTGACCGCTCGCTCGCTCCTATCCTTAACTCTAACCATGCATTCACTTCCCCTATCTCCCTCTCAGTGGCCCCAGAGCTCTTCCCACCCTGCCTGCAGCAGCCCGTTTATACACACAGGGGGTGCTGTGGAGTCACACACACCCAGTGCTGTGTGAACACTGTTTAAAGTGCATATATAAATAAATAGATATTCATTGTTTGTTTATTTTAAAAGAGGCAAAAATTATGAGATGTTTACACCTGGACATTATAACATAAACATGCCTGTTCTATTTCTACTCGGTACACGGTAGTCATGGAGATCACAGGGCAGTTAGTGCATGTTGCCTGTGTTTGTTGACTCTGGATGCCTCAGGGCGTCACGCTGGGAGCTCAGAAAATGTTTGTGTTTGTTACAAAACAACCCTTTCTTCAGAGACACATAGATCTGTTGAACTTCGTTAGAGTGAATATCATTTTACAAGGTGTCAGACGAGGCTTCTGAATGGACACAAATCTGAAGGTGTAGAGAGACTAAGTATGTGGCTGCCATCTGCTGGTGATTGAATGGAAGTGCAATTAGTAGTCAGAAGGTTCCGGTTTTTATCCAGACTATTGTTTATAGAGTTTGTTTAAAGGTTCTTTTGCTCCTTTTCTACCGGTACTTAGTAGTCCGTACAGTCCATTTCACTCAATGAACCAGGACGCAAATAGAATGTTGATCTTCTGCCAAGTGTGGGGAGGAGGAGACAGGACAGGACGGGGGGGGGGGAGGGCAACGCGAACCCGATGCCATTAACAGCAGTGTTGTCGTCACCTGTCCTCCTCCCTCAGGTGTGCTGTTGCTGGGCAACTGTCTGCTGTCCAAGGCCTACAGCATGCTGCGTGCAGCCAGGCTCATGCACGCCAACCTCCTCCAGGGGGTGCTGAGGGCACCGCAGGGCTTCTTCGAGGGCACCCCCACGGGGCGCGTCCTAAACCGCTTCGGCAAAGACGTGGACACTATAGACTCGCACATCCCAGACAATATTGACATATGGATGCGCACTTTCTGGTACACGCTGAACGTGCTGATCCTATGCTCTGTCCTCACGCCCCCCTTCCTACTAGTCGTAGTGCCGATCATGGCGTTCTATTGGTGGGTCCAGGTAAATAGGACGCGGCTCATTAATAACTCATTAATATTGGTGTGTGTGTGTGTGTGTGCGTGCGTGTGTGTGTCCGTGTTGGATGTGTTCCATCACCACCGTCGTCAGCGTAGTGTTGTAGTGGCAGTGGTTTGTGTGGTGGTAAGAGTGGGTGGAGGACTGGGTAATGGAGGCCCAGTCTGTTGCTCCACTTCTAGTCTTTAGGTGTTGAAACCACCGCTCTTCCACTGACCATCACCCCAAGCTTAATGTGAACTCATCATTTGTCTTTGTTTGTCCAAATTTGTAAATGGTTTGACAGTCATCGATATTTGGGACTTTTCGGACGGGTGTTGCGCTAGCTGGTCAATGGCCGTTGTCTACTGGTCAGTGTGTAGGAGGACGGCATGTCGGCGTGATGGCTGAAGGTTCATTCTGGAACTTATGCTTGTGCATGGAACTTATGCTAATCCGTTCAACATCTAATCATCTAACTTCTTTTGAGCATCCAGCCGTATAACAGTTTTGCGGGCCTTTTGTCTAGTAGTCATCCCCAGAGACGGTTTGGTTGGTAAAGGATATTATTTAGGTGGGGTTGATATTTGTTTGACGATTTGACGTGTCGTGGACTTGGATCAGTTGGAAATGATGCATGTCATGGCTACATCCACCTGTAGTAAAATGATGGTAGTTAAAGACAGAAACCTCCTAGTTAAATAAAATCCCCTCCTTTAATGCTTTTATTGGTTTGATAGAGAAAAGGAAAGGAGTTTACTATGTCTTGCTTTGTTTGTTTTGTGACAGAACCTCTAAGAAGAATACTACTTCCTGACCTGAGATTGGCATAGGTTAGAAGTTGATTTATAAATGTTTTTGCTTGGCCATCCTTTTATTAAATGATACAGCGATTAGTTTCCTTAAGTAGAAAACTCATGTATCAGCGACATTTTAAAATGTATATATTTAGGGTGAAACCGAGCAGGGTTTGGAAGATTTTTTTTTTTTAGGCTCTGCAGTGAGTGGCTGATTAACTAACTGGATCTTCAACACTGTAAACTGGGTTGCAATCATCTAACATCCGCTTATGATTTCTTCTTTTTATGCTTAACTGTTGCTACCCTCCTTCCTGTCTCTTTGAAAAGGGGTATTTCTGGTGGGGCCGTGTGGTTCAATCGTGTCCCAAACCACTCACTACAACATTATGATGGCACTCAAGCACCAGGCAAAATGAATGGGTTACTTTCTGTTTTGTAATCCCATATTTGCTACTGGATGCTTTGTTTGATATTTCCGAATATTGCTTATTTCTTAGAATTTTTGGGGTGCAGGGTTAAAGCATACCGGCAGAGTTCAAAACCTGGCATCAAGATAATTTATGTAGCCTAGATATTCATTCAGGTAGCTGATTATTCATGTCACTCTCTAATTCTTCTATTACTTTATTAGTCCATCATAAGAACTCTGCCGGTATTTTGTGCTCACTGACCTCACTGTACTGTTACAAATAAGCTTCCTGTATAATGCTGTGCTTCCTGTATAATCCTGCCTTTGGTCTCTGTCCTCCCTTGGCTTTAGAGATTTTATGTGGCCACATCTCGACAGCTAAAGCGTCTGGAGTCAGTCAGCAGGTCTCCTATATACTCCCATTTCTCCGAGACCCTCACTGGCTCAAGTGTTATCAGAGCCTACGGCAGAAACAATGCCTTTGTACTTATGAATGACGTGAAGGTGGATGAAAACCAAAAGAGTTACTACCCCGGTATAGTGTCCAACAGGTGGGTGGAGCCTCTCTCCTACTTCACACTCACTAAGGACAGCGACTGTGTTCCAGATCTCTTCCTTAACTTCACCCAATAATGTCTCCTCTGCACTCTGCTCTGTGTGACGTGTGTGTGTGTGTGTGTAGGTGGTTAGGGGTGCGTATAGAGTTCATTGGGAACTGCATCGTGCTGTTTGCTGCTCTTTTTGCTGTGATCGGCAAGGACCAACTCAACCCTGGATTGGTGGGACTCTCGGTGTCCTACGCTCTACTGGTACAGTACAACATGTCCCCTACCCACATCTGCCTCCTGTCCTTCTGATTCGCTGCTCAGTGACCCAATCCCCCTGCCTCCCGCTGTGATTCGCTTTTGCTAGTGTGAAAGACAGCAGCCAGGGTGCTCAACGAGACCTAAGCCACCCCGGGGCTCGAACCCGCTACCTCGCAAGCACATGTGACTGCCTTAAAGCAGCAGCTAACCATGTTGTGTTGCAGAGACCCAGCCAGTGGGGACACTTCAGGATTTTAAGGCTCTACAGATTCCGCGTTTTTAGGGACCGCATTGTCAAGACATTAGGGACAATGCTGTTTAATAGCTTCTGTGTGCATATTGGCCAATAGGAATCCTTAATGGTTTGAATTTGTGACAGGTGACCATGTCTCTGAACTGGATGGTGAGGATGACATCGGATCTGGAGAGCAACATCGTAGCTGTGGAGAGGGTCAAGGAGTACTCCGAGACAAAGATGGAGGTGAAAACACGCCGTGCTTGTTATTAGGTTCGATGTTACAGTCACCCAATGAACCAGGGCTAATCACTTACAAGTACGAGCCTTGGAAACCTTGGAAATGCTCTGCTGTTGCCCACTCTTTGTTACTTACTGACCACTTGAGTTTTGTAAACATGTTATTTCTCCTCAATTGGCCCTTCATTTGCTCCAATTGAGAAACACCGTTCGTACCGTGAGCCAGGAAAGTAATCCATAAAAAGATTTGGAACATATCCACATTCCTTTGGCTCTTTAGCTGCCAGTTCAAACTCACAATCACAGCCGTGAAAGACTAATAAAAGTATAACTAGATGCATGATGTGCCATTCAAAGCCTCCCTGTGATCCAGGGCAGCTGGGTGCTAGTAGACTTGATGCTTGAGGCCTGTTTGTTTACTAACCCCAACAAATATGCCCCTTTTTATTGATGATTTGATTGAGTTCATATTGTTTACAGTATATTGTAAATTTTGAAAGCTCATGGCTTAAAAGTACCTGACTGTCCTCCACAAAACCCTGAGGGGCCTTATTGGGATAACAAACTGGGTACAGCCCAATTAACACTGTCAAATGTCATTTATGTCATACTGGTGGTATATGGTCTGATATACCACACCCGGTTCACCATTCATTGCTGTCTCTGACCTCTTACCCACAAGCCTGTACATAGCATATCGTGTGTAACAGAATTTCCCATCCTAGGCCCCATGGGAGGTGGAGGACAAGAAGCCTTCGCCCGATTGGCCGTCGTGTGGGAACGTGGACTTCAGTGACTACAGCGTGAGGTACCGAGAGGGACTAGAGCTGGTTCTCAAGAACCTCACCCTCAGCGTCAAAGGCGGGGAGAAGGTGAGCCCTCCCGCCATACGGGCCTGTAAGATCCAGGGGACGACTGTGGAAGCATGGACGTTAGGCAGTCCCGGCCAACCCAGACGCATCCTATGTAGCACGTATCTAGTTGGTGGGTGTGGCTCATTGGGGGGCCCGGGGTCCGGGGCCTCGCTGTGGTGGAACCGCTACGGATCCTTCACAGTTGGCAGGTCTGCATGTGGTGCGAAGACGCCACGTCAAGGCCTCTCTCACCCATCCACGTCTACTTTTTCACATTTAACAACGACGCCTTGCTTTTACGTCTCTATATATATATTTTGCGTATCTTTTGAGTGTGTCGGGTAAACTGTGTGTATCTCCGTCGCGCGGTGTTTCCGGAAGGTTTCGTCCGCGTGGTGACTGTGTTTGTGGTTGCAGATTGGCATTGTGGGTCGAACCGGGGCGGGGAAGTCCTCCATGACTCTGTGTCTGTTTCGGCTGCTGGAGGCAGCTGGTGGAGAGATCACAATCGACGGGGTCAAGATCTCTGAGATAGGACTCCACGACCTGAGGTCTAAGCTTACCATCATACCTCAGGTACCTGCACATTCTCCTGGTAACATGCTTACGATGGGGGTTCCTCAGTTGGCGGTACAGTAACTACAAAAGGGTTTGGAACCAAGCCCCTACTGTCCTAACCTCAACTACCCCCCTCTCCTTCCCCAGGAGCCAGTGTTGTTCTCTGGCAGCCTGAGAATGAACCTGGATCCCTTTGAGAGGTATAGTGATGGGGAGGTCTGGACGGCTCTGGAACTGTCCCACCTCAACAAGTTTGTCAGCAACCAGCCGGCAAAACTGGAACTGGAGTGTTCAGAGGGAGGCGAGAACCTCAGGTGACTGCATGCTTTCATAGTGTTTCACACTCACACGTTTGCGCCTGGACAAGGCTTTTATCTGTATATCCAGGTGGGAATTGAACACAAACATTCATATTTAACACAAATTCCTTGTCTGAATAAATTTTGCAGCAACTAATGTTTCTTCCTTTTTTTTTTTTTTTTCCTCTGTTCGTAAATGATGTGTTTTTGCGTTCAGTGTGGGTCAGAGGCAGCTGGTGTGTTTAGCCAGGGCTCTGCTTAGGAAGACCCGGATCCTAGTGCTGGACGAGGCTACAGCAGCCGTCGACCTAGAGACAGACGACCTCATCCAGTCCACCATCCGGACACAGTTTGAGGACTGCACCGTCTTCACCATTGCTCACAGACTCAATACCATCATGGACTATACTAGGTAATGTGCAATACGTTACACACACACACACATTGTGTTAAAAGGGACAGTTCGCCCACACTACATTCTTACTTTGTGAAGACTTGTCAAGGAACTTAGACCGGAAGGAATTTTTCCAATTCAGTTAGGGTTAAGGTATTGTATTTTCAAAATGTAGGGAGGGTAGTGTCATTTGTAATCCATCAGTTTCCATCATTTGCTCCATGGTTTAGAGTAGTTATATGATTGACCTTTCTGGATTGGCCCTGGATGCTGCCTCTGATCCTGTATGAGTGGAAATAAGACTAGGCTATGCTACGCTATCCCACGCAACACTAGCCTGCCTATAATATACAAGGATTGTTCTCCGCTGTCTATTTAATGTCATTATTACTATTCTTGTGTATCAGGGTATGTTTTTGTTTTAAGTGTTCAAGGATGGTAACAAAAAAAATCTATTTTGCTTAAAGTACAGGTCCAACCTTTCACAAAGGTTTGACTTAATCTAGTGTGGCTATTTAGGAACACAACATAGTAAGAACACACACACATCCCCCATGTGTCCTGTCCGTTAAAGGAGCTATATTTTGGGACCATGCCAAGGTATAATTGGAGGTGAAGGCAGAAGAAGCCTGAGAACATCAAGAATGAGAGACACAGAGAACATCTGTGTCTCTCATTATTTATTTATTGTGTGAATAAACAACAAAAGCTGCTTCTTCCCCTGACTTCAGTCCTTTATTATTTTGCAAACCTGTCAGAAGCTAACACTAGGTGACCCTCATTATAAATAAGAAGCTTCTCAGCAGTCTTTGGACTGATGAATATTAAGTTCATGTTACAAAGTTTCACAAATTCATCTTCCCTTTGCAGAGTGCTTGTGTTGGACAAAGGAAAGATTGCGGAGTTTGACACTCCTGCAAACCTTATATCGAAGAGAGGAATCTTCTACGGTATGGCGAAAGATGCAGGGCTGGTACAATAGCGCACTTACAGCTCTGTGCCGGTTTAAAACCTATAGTGCCTTCTGGCAGAACACAGATTGCCAGTGAATGTATTTCATATATTTTATACTGCAGTTCTCTGCAAAACCAACTTCAAAAAAAAAAAAAAAAACCAACTAAGACACATTTGTGACACTGTCATTTTTATAAGTTTCAGGATGAGTCCATCGAAGTTTGTACTTTTTACTGTAATGTCGTTGTTATTATTTAAGCTGTTAGTTTTTATTTTTAAGTGTCAGATTTGGAAGTTTGCTCTGTTCCATGTGTGATTCCTCTGTGAACCATCTGTAAAAACTTGAATTCTGTACTACCAAAATATGAAAAATGCCTTAAAATAAATTAAGACTAACTTTCTGTTGTTGTTAATTTTTGAATATGAACATTGATTACAACATGTTAACTCCTGTGGTATCGGCAACACTCGAAAAACAATGTTTCTAGCAATGTATTAGGCATCCAATGGACGCATCTGGTGTAGATTACCGTTTGATACATGGCCTGTCAACACAACACAAATTATACACCAATGAAACATATGGCCTAGATTACAAATTGATTCTTAGCCAAGCTATAAGCTTTCTGTGTGGAATTCCACATTGACTAGTACAATGTACTCCTTGTTACAAGGAATGTGTTGAGGCTGTTGTCACTCAACATTTTGTCATTTGTTGTTTGTTTTACTATGGTGTCCAAAAAAAAAAGCATTACCCCCAACCTGCCCACTTTACACCTCTCTAGAGCCATGGAGAAGTTACTGCAATTCAGCACTAGAGGGGGCTCTTTAATCACACTAATGCCTCTTTAATACTTTCTCTCACACACACACACACAACAAACCTCATCTCCCTTGCCTTGCTCCTGCACTGTGGTTACAAACTGAGGTATACAGGGGCATAATTACCCTGTAACATCTCCAGCGGTCTTCAATGAGTAAACAAGCACACGAAAGTCGTCCTGACACACATTTACTTTGCACCTTTCCTTTAGGGAAAACAACCCAATAACAGAATGTCTGCCTCTTCCCGTACTGTCACGATAAAGCCTTGAAGAGCCTCAACAGATTCCAGATTCGGCCCTCGGGGGAACATACCTGGTTTCACAATCCCTCCTACCGGTCACACCAGAACCACACAGCTCTGGTTTTCTGGGAAAACGGGGTATGCTTTTCTCAGCAATGTTTTTGTAAGGATTGTTCGTGAACAGGCGATGGTGTGGATCCAATTGCACGACTGAGGAAAACAACTCCTGAGGGGGATAGACGTAAGGATCCGTAGTGGTAACAGTAGTAGTGGAATGTTGCACTCGGATTACCGATGAAGGCACACGTCCAGGAGTGTAGGAGTAGGTCTGTATATATATATACATATATATATATATATAGTGAGAACAAAGGCTGTTAAGACAAAAGTTACGGTGAGACGCAGGAGTCAAATTACAAATAGAGGCTGTGACAAACTAGCGTAGCATTTTGTTTGAACTGACACTGAGCCAAGGGAAACGGGGAATTAAGTAAGGCCAGTGATCAGTGTGATGAGGGACAGGTGTGCGCAGGTGGCCAGGTGCTTTGTGACGGTGTGATTTGTGACAGGGAGGAGCACATCGCTCACAGGCCACCAGAGGTAGCCAACGGGCCAGCAACAGGCAGGAACCCTGACAGTTTTGTTCTGCATTAACTGTCTGTTCTAAGGATCGGCCATGAGCTGCTAAACGCCCGCGTCGGCTGACACCAAATGCTGACAGGTTCAGCTGAGGATGGATGAGCTGAGGGCGGCAGGATGCTGTGTAGTGTCTCAGCCTTCAGGGCAAAACCACATGAGGCAGGCCTCCTCCTTCCACTGTGAGTTCACACCTCAGGCACCGTTATTATTGGTAAGAGAACACCTGAGAACGGCTTGAGCAGAGTGGTAACAAAACAAGACGTTTCTTTGGGGATGAACAAAGCCAAGCTTGTTCCTGTAATGCCTTGACTTCTCTGCGTTGTCAGTGTATTGCCCAATATAGGTTGTCTGTGGCAGTAGGGGAATGCCAACATGTCAGCTTTTGGCATCAAGTCTATTTTCCCGGCTGTTGATGGATCAAAGAGCCGCTTTCAGAAAGCCTGGGAGGTGGAGGTGTGAATAAACTATTAAGATGGGTATACGACTCAACTTGGACTTGACGTGTTTTAGCATGGTCTTTGTAGGCTTTCCCCCTTCTAACATTGTGGAACATTCAGTGGTTTAACAGTAAAGGTGATACTGCATGATTTTAGTTATTGGTCTTCTTGTGTAAACTAATGTTATGTTTCTGTTTGTAACATGGAGATTCAAAAAAATGGCCACAGCGCTAACTATTTTATCAAAAAACAATGACGATCCCAGTCAGGCTCACATGCACATGCAACTTAAATAGTTTTGGAAGACACGTTTTTCAAAGTACGTGTCCATGATTTTAGGAGGTGCTTGTTGCTGTACCAGGAGACAATTATGCTAATATTGTTTTTTGACAACATATTGAATTAAACTTGAGACATTCAAAATACACACAAACAAACAAAAACACAATTTGTTTTTATTGTTTATTTAACAAGAATTGTTTTGATTTTTGAAATAGATTTAATTGAAGCTCGTATGTGAACCCCTTTATTCAACACCTTGTGAACCCCTTTATTCAACATCTTGTGGACCCCTTTATTCAACATCTTGTGAACCCCTTTATTCAACATCTTGTGGACCCCTTTATTCAACATCTTGTGAACCCCTTTATTCAACATCTTGTGAACCCCTTTATTCAACATCTTGTGGTACCTACATTGAGTAAGCCCAGCTTTAGTGACTTGGCTGATCATCTGTTCTGAGGATGTTCTGTCTAAGGATCTCCTGGAATTGCTCAGAATTTAAATAGGTCTATTTTGTACTCATCTGTTGTGTCGTGAACGCACCCACACCACCCAAATTAGCATCTCACCAACGCCCCCAACAGAAAATGCTGATAGCTTTTGGAAGATTCCAGCTGGGAGTCTTTTGGCCCTTCCTCTCATCCGGGAGGGTTTTAAGGACTCCCAAGGAGCAGTTTGAGGTTGAGGCCAGAACCAAAGAACAGGAACGTGACAAGGCTGTAAGACGGAGTTGGAGGAAGACTCAGTTGGAGGAAGATGGGCAGGAGACGGATGGTGCCTGAGTAGCTGCCGGAGCTAGGACAGCCTGCATCCATTCCTCCCAAACCCCCACCTGCGGGCTGCAGCTGAATTGATGCTGCCTCCCCAAAAAACAGGGTTGGAGTTTGCTTTTCCTTTCTCCCTCACCTCCTCCCCATGCACCTTCAAGGACACGGAACACGGTCTGTGTCCGTTCCCTGTGACCCTGTCCAGTGAATGGATGTCCAGAAACATATCGGTTTGTCCAGGTGGTCTCTGGCAAAGTTAGACTGCCAGTTTGTTTATTTTTTTGAAAGCAGAGGCTTCCTCCCATGAATGCCATTTTGATTCAGTGTTCTTTTTATTGTTGAAGCCCAGTAAACTGGGATGCAGCAGGGGGAGGTCTGCAGAGCTTCAGATGTTATGTTTGCGTTGGCATTTACCAGATTTTTTTTTGGGTGACTCCTGGGAATATTTTGGAAAGGCATTCAATTCTAGGCTGAGTTGTTATGTTAAATACTCTCGGTTTGTAAATGATTTTCCTCACGTTGGAGTGATGAAGCGCCAGTCTTTTTGAGACGGTCATATAGTCATACCTAGATGGATGTGTTCTCACGGCTCTATTCCTGATCTTCTTTCCTCTCGGCATGGTGTGTTTTGCATTCACTTGTATGGGTAACACCAAAATGGGCAGGTTGCTTGTCTCTATCAGACTTTGACCCAAACCCTTCCCTAATGATATCTGCTTTGACTGGTTCATTGTTGATGATGAAGTGGGAGAACACACAGGGATATGAGACAATTCATCCATTTAGAATTTGTCCAGATCCTTCAGATCTAGGTCCCCACTTGTCAACTTTACACTTCAGCTCAGCGGACAGGTTTTAGGGCAGGGGGCAGGGATGCCATTACAAAAGCTTGATTTCCTGGTCAGTGGCCTATTTTTGTGTGGATTGTAGGAATTCTTTAGATAGTTGTCTTACCAAAAGATCCCAAAATGACATCAGATTTTCTCTATAATCTTCTTGTACTTGATATATAATGTATCCTAATCAGGTTCCCAGGGCCTGATTATGATACAAAACAGCCCCACAATATTATGTCTGCAGTGTTTTTGGGGGGGATTTTAAGTCAGAAATGTTCTTCTTACATTATTGCACTATTTGCCCATGCAGTCGTTCTCATGGTGGTAAACCCCTCTCCTTCCTCAATTCTGTCACAATCTTTTATTATCCAATCACATCACTGACTTGTTTATAATTGACCTAATTAGTTGTGTGATATTCCAGCAGGTTTTAGTTTTTTAGCATTACACAACGATTTCCAGTCTTTTGTTGCCTCTGTCCCAACCATTTTTTAAACATGTTGCTGGCATCAAATTCAAAGTGGGCATGTTTTTTTCAAGAAACAATAACATTTCTCAGTTTCAACATTTGATATGTTTTTGTACTATTTTCTATATAATGTGTGGTTTGAATTATTTGCATATCATTGCAGTTTTTATTTTCCACATTATGCGGTTTGTTTATCATATAAACATGGGATAATACTTTAAATGGAATGGGTTAATACAAATATTATACCATTAACTGTAATCCTTTTTATAGAAAATGTTTCTTTGAACTTCTTTAACAGATTAGATTTCTCATACCGAACATAAGATCAAGCTGATAAACCACAATTATTTTATTTCAGAAATGTATTTCTTTGTCAAGGCAGCCAATAATTCTCCAGGGCCCAGTATAGATTCCAGGGAAGGATCACAGATGCCAAACTAAGACGGATACAGACATGTTATCTCTATCCAGGCACATAGAAGACTGACATACAGTTATTGCTTTTGCATTACAAGCATCTGATGTTCATTGAACGTTCATACAATATACTAGTGGTGAGTTGAATTTGGTGGAATAAAATGTGATAACAGACACAAGATAATCAATATGCAAGGTCATTTTTACTTTGACTTTACTGTGTCAAAATACCCTGGGATCCCTAACCCTGGTTTACCCTATTACATAGTGAAATACAACTAACCCAGGCCTACCTTACTATGCATTTAGGCTAAGATACCACTAACCCTGGTTTACCCTACAACATAGTGAGATACAACTAACCCCGGATGACCTTACAATACCGTGAGGTTAAGATAGAGAACATCTTTCAAACAAATGCTGTCCTTAAGCTATTACTATATTATTATAATCAACGTGTTGATTTCTCTCTTGAGGCACTTGGAGGCCGACCAAGAGATTCCTCAATGCATTGGGTTTGCAGATGCAGTTCAGGGATATTTGCCTTGGGGGTCACATTTTAAACAATGTTTACAGACGTATCCAGATTTATAACTAGGTGCTTCTGTAAACTATGTTTTCAGACCTCTACATGTGAACAGAATGGTTTTGAAATTCTTAGGTAATGCCAACGCATATATTAAAGGTTTAAGAGACATCTTATTTGCAAAAAGTCTGCATACTGTAATTAAGACACACAAATGAATTAGCATAACAGTTGTAAATCACCCAAAAGTTTGTTTAATGTGATGTGTATGCTCTCATCACATCTATCGCCCACATTTCAGTAGTTTGAATACCTGACTCTGTTCCACTTTTTTGGCAGGACAATAACAAAATACAATAACTATTATTTTTATATTATAAGTTTATTGTACTACTCAAAACACATAATGTGACTCTACAATCATCCAGTCTTTCATGATGTGCTTTAAAATGTGATTAAACTTCCTTTAAATTGGCTGAACTAGATAAATAGTAAAAACAATGGATGCTGCCCTAAGAATTTAGCAAATGCTTAAGAACTCAAAATATTTCACAAACTAAAAGTGATTGCAAGAACCGCATATTGATCCGCTCAATCATTGTTTTGTGCAATGAAGGGGAATGGTAGATGTGAGGACTGTAAGGCATGTGTAAATGTTCACTAAGAACGGTAAGGCATGCGTAAATGTTCACTAAGAACTGTAAGGCATGTGTAAATGTTCACTAAGAACTGTAAGGCATGTGTAAATGTTCACTAAGAACTGTAAGGCATG